>JAPMAE010001319.1:0-20340 GCA_036584705.1 Rhyacophila sp. 25_7 | reverse complement strand
TGCGCAGAAGATGTCAAAAATTCAAGCCGGAATATACTACCATGTAGAATTCTATATACCTTGGTCTACCATATAGTTGATCATGACTTTTGAAGTATATTTTGTGAAAAAAGTACATTAAACTGTATTTTTTATCAATATAATGACTTGTTATTAAAAATTGAGAGTTAATAAAACTCCCACAAAGCCTTTAGATTTACAGCAATATTGCTCTTACGCAATGCATGATAAATTTAATAATAACGTGAGGGTGTGCCAAGTAGTAATAAATTGCGATAAGGATGAGATGAAAACGAAAGTTCGCGTTCCGGTTGTAATCAGTTGATCAACCACGTGCCGTATCGAGTCATGATTCAAAGTGCAACAATACTATTATTATTTATCTGATGAAATTTTATTTCATACAAAATACATATTTTGTAATTGAATACTTTTTGCATATTAATCATACAAATTAATACTTTAAAATATGTATTGAATTGAAGATATTATATATCTTCATATATTTGAGGATCTATTTCTATCTATCTATTTCGCGTTTAATTATTGATGATGGATTTAAATCTAGAATCATATTTTGTGTTTTCTTTTTCAAACATTTTCATATCTTTTGATTTTCAATTGGAATAAATAATGATATTTTTAAGTAATATTAAAAGTTTTTCACAACAATTTTAATAGAAATTTGCGAAGATTAACATGCTTTAAATGTTGTGAAATATAAATAATCATTCGTTTATTGTTTTTAAAAGAATGTTCTGAATTATGTGTGAGAAAAGAATGAGAATGGAATAACTTTTTTTAACAGTTAATTATTTTTTCGCAAAGCCTTGATTCGTTGTATTAAACAAGTACTTCTTTCAGTCCCAATGGTGTTATGCTAATATATGCTAAGGGTAGTCCATAAACCACTTCAAGTTTTTTCTTACATTTTTTACCCTCCCTTATCACCATCCCCACTACACCATGTAGATAGATATTCAGCTTGACCCTACCTTCTCTCAAAGATTACATAACTGTCTACATTAAATTTGAATACAATTTACAATCAACTTCTATCCACTTTTTAAGAGGGAAAAGTGTTATGTAATAATAAAAACTATCCCACCCTTTCTCTTGTAATACCATTTAAACGTTGGTGAGCATCCCTCTCTCTCTCTTAAAAGCGTTACGTGGTTATTATACGACCTAATACGAATCCGACCAATTAATCAACACAATAAGATGTACGAAGGCGCCACAATCTTTTTAAGTCCTCTCTTCCAAGTGCATAATGATTTTTTTATATCCACTCCGAAACAAGACATATGTGTTTCCACAATGTGAAGATTGTTATTTTACGAGTTTTTTCAATTATTAGCTCACCCGTTTCGGGTTTGTGTCCTGGCTACAATACAAATGAATAAACATTTGAAAAATTCTGTAACCAGTACGAACCTTGAACCCGAGATCCCCGCTTGATAGGCGTACCCACTATCTACTAGCCGAATAAAGGCGACAAAATAATGAATTTGTTGTTATATAATTGAATACACGAAATAAAATAGGCATTAAGTGCTAAAAAGCGGAATCTAAGATATAAAGTTTTTAATGAATAATTCGTTTATTTTTCATAGAAACATTATTTTATTAGCTTCACAGTGGACAATCTAAATATCACCTTTTTTAATCTTTTCAAATCTAAAAAAAATAATTTAGTTGAAATCAAATAGCAAGTAGTGGCTATTTTAAAAATATACGTGCTGCTTCTTATGCCCAGATTCATCTTTGAATTTATTTTTTTTGGAACATGAACATGAATTTAGGGTATTGGTGATGGCACATAGAATATTTCTGCATAATTACTTTTTTTTCAATTTTTTTGGCACTTAATCGAAGTTTCGTGTTTTGAATTATAAAACTATTATTTTAGTAATTACAAAAGTTGAGCATGTAAAACTTTTACTTTATAAGCATAAACTATTGTACACCTACGGTAAGTATGTAGTAATACGATTATGCTAAACTATAAGCTATGAAATACGATTATCTTAAAATAACATCATATATATATAATTCTTTCAAAATAATACTAGAAAAGGAATGCCTACAATCTATAAAATTATACTATTAATATTAAACTGTATAATGCTACATGTCATGAATTAAATATTTTGGAAACTTTTAGAAATTTGTTCTTTTAAAATACGCTCAATTATTAATAATTGTTGCCTTAAAATGTTGTGGTATCTCAAAATTACGCTAAGTATTTCTAAACATCAATTATTTTTACTTTAGTAATTTTATTTACACTTTCATCCGCATAAGAATGAGTTATTTATGAATATTTATAAAATGTTAGTATATAAAATAAATTTATTGTAATATTTGTAAATTAATTCTTGTACAAGCGTAAATATAATATCAAAATACTTGCATTAATTTTATAATATCTTTCGTTAAGTAATGAAATTTTCACAGTTAATTCTTTACAGTGAAATATACTAATGGATGCTGTATTACTGTACAATAAAAAAATTATCGGTCATCTATAATGAAGGTTGTTATTGTAATAAGAAGTTTGGTAAAAACGCATAAAAATAGTTAAAAATAAAACATTTTCATATATTGGAAATAAAAATACAGCTTTATATTCTTAATATCTGATTCTCAAAATGTGTTAAGAAATCTAGAAACGGGTTTAATTTATTACAACATTGTCAAGAGGCAAAAAAGTTTGTTGAGCTCCATTTTCTACATGTTTTACTATACTGCTAATAAATTCAGGAAAGGATAATATATTTTTTCATGTATATCTCAATTATCAATGATTTTCAATTAAAACAGTAAATTATTAGAATGAATAAGATTGTTTATATATGCAGAGATATTTTGCTTTTTAAATCGTGTATATATAGTATTTTAACCTTCTCTATGCCAAATATAATGTTACAACCGGGAAAGCTGTAATTTTTTAAGCAAAAATAGAACCTTATAATATATTTGTTTAAATATATTGAATGTTTCTTTCTCATGATGTTATGACTTAGTTTTTAATATTATATTATAGTCATATCTCTACATTTTAATATTTTATATTTCATTATTAATAACGTTAATTAGTTTAGTATATAAAAAAAACACCGGAATATATAGAAATACAATTAGAGCAACATTCAACAAAAACAAAAAAATGTTACTGTGTTACACACAAAGTTGAGGATAAAATTGTTATATATTTATAGATAAATGATATAATTAATACACAGAAAGAAGAAGAAAAAATAACCTTTAAAAGTATGATTGTGTTTACTGTTATACCGTTATGGACATAATAACAAGAACGAATGAGGTTAAATGAATGAATTAAACTTCAATTTCGATAAAAACCAGGGCTGTGGACTCAGTTCAAATTATACCGACTCCGACTTCGATTTTTATTTAATAATTTGCTATATCTATAATATTAGTCACATAAGTCATATAATATGATTTCGTGGTAGAACACGTAATCGCAACCGCCAAACGATGACTGAAGACGTAACAATAATAAACAACAATTGGACACGTAAACGAGATATAAATAACACTGCATTTGAGAAACTGTCCAATGTAATGTAGTGTCAGAATTCTGAACCATATCGACCCTGTAAGAGGTTTCGGAGTCGGTCGATTTTTTTCTATTCCGACTCCGCCTAAAATGTCACGACTCCGCCGACTTTGACTCCGACTCTGGCTTCATAGCACTGATAAAAACATAATACAAATACTCTTTGATATATATAATAAGAAACTGCATGTCACAGGAAAAATATTCTTGTCTTTCTCAGAATACAACTATTAACCTTTGTGTTATCATTACTGAGTTTTTTTTGTTATATGATATATATATATATATTCCTTCTTAGGTTTCCTAGCAACCGCTTTTCCTTTGTGTTTTACTTGAATGGAGATATTCAAGGTAATTGTACAATTAAATTAACGCATAATAGCATATGACTGCATTACAGAATTATTCAAAATCAATTAACTATATAAATAAATAATATTTTTTTTACAACGGATCTAATTATTTACTAAATACTATGTGACAAATACTGATAAAAATATGTTATTTTCAGTAAATCCTCAGTAAACTGATTTTAAATTGAATTAGAATGTTTTTTTCTCATTCTATAACCACCTATGATTTAAAAGTAATAAGTTTTGAACAGTAGTTTTTTCTTCTATTTCTTCATCTTAAGCCATATCACGCACGTTAGCCAGGACACATGGATACCACATGCTTCCTCCACCATGAATCCTTGTCACTGGTCTTCTTGCATCCTCTTTTCTCATCCCCATCTCCGTCGAATACATCCTGCTCTATATAGTGTTCAGAGCCTCCCAGGATGACGAAATCCAAATGGCTTGAAGAAGAGGCATGTCCGGTCGAGACACGATTCAAGTATTTTCAGCACATTACCGAGCCAAGCTCAATGCCTTATCTTCACTTTGGATATAATGAGAGGCTACATGTATACGTTCCCTTATCACATCATTTTGCGTATAGATATACCACCAAACTTCGCCGCAAGCATTTGTTTTTGAAACTCAATAAACGGTTATTTTATGACTTTGTAAACTACCATGATTCGCTACTATAGAGTAGCACCGTCAATATGCAAGCGTTCAGTGCCAGACATTTTGCATGGAGTTGAATGTCCCACCAGCAATTCCTATTCCAATAGCAAACTCTCTTTGCGAAGTTAGTTTTTAGTTAGTTTTTTTGTTAATTATTAACCGAACAATTCTGGTTTTATATACAGGCTATAAATATAAATACGCTTACTAGGGGGAGTACAATATCCAATAGTCAAACGAAGATGATCTACAAAAGTTTTTATGTTTTAATTTTATAACAATTACGTAAAGTTGTTGATAGCTATTTCAATTAGAGCAAATTATTTAAGCTATCTTACGTATGCAAAAATGCAGAAACCTGACATGATTTATGTAATTTAAAGTTTGCATGTGTTTTTTTTATAAATGCCTTTTCTTTATCTCAATATGAAGCTAAATTATACACACATGTAGAGTTTTCTTAGTAGATTATACGGTAGACCAAATGATTAAAAAAATAATGTCACTTAAAAAAATATGTAATTATAGCATTTGTGATAAATGAGCAGGCGACTACCTTTCTTTAGCAGTAAATAGGTCAACATAAATACCATTTCATTTTTAAAAAATATATAATATATCATTTGTTAAAGAGACATAAAAATATTTGAACTAGGAGGCGTTCGAATACGAAGATTTTATACGTTTTTTTTAAATATAAATTAAGATAATAAACTAATGAATAAATTAATCTTTACGCACAAAAGTTTCGTGCAATGTATGACGAAAAAAATATTGTACTCGTATTAAAAATGCAGAACATACTAAAAGGGTTGTCGATAAACTACGTAACGCTCATGAGGGTGAATAATTTATTATTACATAACACTTTTCCTTCTAAAAAAGTTGACAGGAGTCGATTGTAAATTGTATTCTTAATATTTCTGAATATCTCTAATTAATATTTTATAAAATATATTTGACATAATAACAAACAATTTATAATAAAATAATATACATTCAAGATATAGCACAAAATTATATAGATAAAAATCAACGCTCTAAATAAAATAATTGAGGGATGTATTTCCAAAGTTAACTTATTCCACCTCAAAAAAATATTGACAAATGCCAAAAAACCGTTTACGGTGTCGATATTACATGTTTTATTATCTTTATTGAAAATTGTATTTTACTCTACAAATGGATATAACAAAAAAATATATAATATCGACACTGTAAACAGTTTTCTGGCATTTGCGAAAAAATTGTTGAAATGGAATAAGTTTACTTTGGAAATACACTTCTCAATTTGAGATTTTAAAATCAAACAACTCTCTCTACAAAGGTGCAACGTTACAGGAGAGCCAAAAAACGTTTTTCTTATATATATTTTCTTGGAACTCAACAAAAGAAATGTTTATTTAAAACCTAATAATGTTAAAATGTTATAACTTGTTGTTGTTTGATAATTTGATTTTTCTTGTGACATGAACGCTAACCGCTTATAGTTTTTTGATATTAAACAAAGGCAACTCTGTGTAATTAACGTTAAACTTTACAGGCGATTTAAGAAGAAACTAGAAAAGATTGACATACCGTTGTTTTGACAATTATGTAACCAAGAACAAAAATAACATTATCAAAAATAAAAAATGCATTTTTGTAGTTGACGTTGTTTGCTTTTGAGCCCTCGAATTGTAATTATAAATACCGCCAAATCAAAAAAATTTTGCTTATTATGTAAATAATAAATGACAGTTATTTTTTGGAAACACTTTTTTTTCAAAACCTGAAACTATTTGTACTCGTATGTCGAGTATGGCGTAATTGGCTTTATTTGTTTTTTTTATCAAGGACGTTAACGCTTGCCGTAACAGTGGTCATAATGGAGATGTGAAGTGATCCGTTGAACACTATCGTGTTACATGTAAAATAGCCCCTTTCCTCCCACTTAAACTGCCACCTACCGGACAATTCTATAACCCGTTCAGTTTCATTTCGATCTCACTCCTAAATACATCATTTTCTTCACATAACAAATATATAATATGTATATACTCGTATATATACATATAAGCATTATAAACCTTCATTTTTGCAAGACTGACAAGTCAATATGAGTTTGTGAAAATTACTGCGTCACATTTTTTATAATTGCGAATATATAACCAAGTAAAATATCGGAAAGAATTTAGTGAAAATATTTTTCAATTTCTTTGAATTTTCTATTATTTTCTTCAAATAAGAATAGTAAATTTGTAAAACCGCCTTCTTTTCTTTATTCCTAATAATTAATTAATCCAAATATTTCAATACATATGTTATATGCATTATATTATTATCTTTTTACAAATCACACCTTTATAAAAGTTTATATAATTATAATTGCGTTCAAATATGAATAATATTATAAAAATGCTGTAAATTTAAATAATTAGGCCATCCACATTTATATTTTATTAAAAGAGTAATAATATTTTAAATCTTCTTTGAATATTTTTGTATATTTTTCCTAGTTCTTTCATTTGCTATAAATTGTATTTAAACATTTTTTTTTAGTAAAAACATTATCCCGTTTTCATTTTTTTTTCAAAAAGCTAGAATGTCAGTATTTTTAGCTTTTACTATCATAAATGCATCTCTATTAATCGAAATTAACCTTCATTTTTTTATTTTAGTTCTCATTCACGTACTATTTTATAAATAAGTTTATAAAAATAATATCGAATATCTATGCTCCTAAAGTGTAGATGCGAGTATATTTTTTATCTAAAACTATCATGAAAATTAATGTGACAATTAGCTGTCAGATCATGAATACGAAACACTCGTGGTACGACGATGCGATGGTCCCGCGATCTGCAACCCTCTGCGAAGACTTTCTATTGGTTGGCAGTGCTCAATTGTTGTAGTGGGGCCAAGTGTGGGGCCACTATAAAAGCATGGTGGGCGCCCCAGGAGGGACTGTTTAGTGACCAACATGGCGTGGAACGTGTGTGTCGCAGCGCTTGCGCTGTGTCTGTTTGTCGCCGGTAAGTTTTCCTCCATTTTCAATATTTTATGCATGCTGCCATCTTGAATTGGCAACCCTGTTTTTCCTACCCTAATTATGCACATGCCTACCGCCCCACTCAAACACATTTGACCTTACGTGCCTAAAAAATAATTTTATCCGATTATCTCTTACATTATTACAAAAAGTGACAAAGTGAAAATAATTATTACGTTACAAATAATTTAGTGATATTTCTTAACCGATTCACAGAGATTAATTTTAAACATTCTATTCACATAGCAAGTACAGTGTTTGCTTTAATATTAAAAATGTGAAAAGTGTTTATATATTTTTCCTACAAATATTTTTAACTTATCCAGTGCTTATTCGAAGAGTTTTAATATCATTCACCGTTGGAATTTACCAGTTATTACGAAGTTATTAAAAAAATTACGCGATCAATTGAATTCACATATGGTAATTAATGCTTTATATGTGGTTTCAATATATTTTTTCTTTCTAGTAATTTCGGGTGTTGCAAATAATATATCGTTACAAATACACGAGGTTATTTTCCACGTTGGTCCGAGGTGACATCAACACGCGAAAGCGAACGAAACCCGATACATGTCTACGGGCGGTTATGAAATCGAGTTGCCTTTATATCATTATTGTAAGAATTTCAAATAATTCAACGAAGCTCTTTGTATTCAGCATTAAATATACTATACCGTAGAATAGTATTTTGATAATACTATTAAATCATTCATATTTGTATTCAACAATTTCAATTCTTCATAAAAATTGTTTAATTGAGTTCAATATTGGTCACATGATGATGTGAGAGTTGGGTTTAGTATTGAGTGTGTTTAGTAGTGGACATAAACGATATCTTGATATTCTTTGGAGGGGATAAAACGACAATAACTTTCACATTTGGCAAAAGACACTTTGCCCATTTTCAATTTAATCAATATGTTTCTGGGTTAATAGCTTGACGGCAACTAAATTAATGATTATTCACCAATGTTATATATTATGGATAATTTTCTAAGTGACAAAATTACTATTTTTTTCTTAATTCTTTGTACATAACTTCTAACCTTTCCATAAATTAAATAAACAAAAATTTAATAAACATATAAATTTAAAAAAATCTAAATCATATTATATTATAATATAATGATATACATTTGCTTGGTAGTTAATTTACAAACTAATATTACATAAATGATTTATAGTATACAAAATGCGGTATATTCATATAAAAATGATAATTATTTATAAATAATACTTTATATTTTAAAAATAGTTTCCAAAACCTTCATTAGTATTTTGATGAGGCTATATAATCTGAACAATTGTTTTGACAAAAATTTTGTATCTACTGCTTAATTAAAGTTATTTATCATTGCCATAATATAATGATATAAGTGCAAGAATATATATAAACATACTACTGCATCAAATGATTGTAAGAAGATCAATTTCTGTTTCCGAATTTGTTTTAATTTTCTTCCATAAAAAATATTATTGATGAAATCATTTCTTCATATTTAATGTAACTACTTGTTAAATTTGATAAAAAAACATAATTATAAAACAATAAGACCGTTTTAAATACTAACCTATATAAAGCATAATAAAAAAAATTAGTCGAGTATTTCTATAATGACTTCAAGATCATTTACCCATGGCAATTATAACATTTACTTTAAAAAGAAAACAATATCAATTTTACGAACCTTAAAGCTCTGTTTCAGAATTAATACAATATATAATGCTTAGTAAATTGTAATCAATTTAAGCAACACGTATTTGGGACATAATAAAATCTTTTTTTTGTATAAACACAAAGATAATGGCCGTCAATTGCGTCATTTTCTAAAGGTACATAAAAATGTATAAAATTGTGAAAATTGGTCATTTTATCATTTTTTTATTGCATGAAAAGCTAACAATTCTTCTTTTATATATTATCATGGTTGCCTAATTTTTGTAAGATATTCATTAAATATACCTACTTCTTTAAAAATAACATTCAAAACTCTTTAGTCTAGTTACAGCACTTTATTTTATATGAATAAATAGCCATTTTAATATATTTAATAAATCCATTATTAAAATTGTTTCAAAAGGTTAAACGTATAACCACTTTGCAGTAGAAAGTCGCGCATATTTTTTTCCATGATGTTAATATATGCATCAGACGTGTAATAATTATGTGTGTAAGAATGTCTATGTAAATATGCTACCTGTTTTCTTCATATTTAAAACCTCTCACTCTCTCATGTGCACGTTCTTTAAGCAAATATATCAATAAAACTATTTTGACTACATTATTAGTACATTTCATTAAGAAAGCACTTAAGTAACCCAACGCTATGTCAATCCACAGTATTAAATGTTAATTTATCCTTATTTGAAATATATTGTATCCAAATAAGAAGGTTATTAGCCGAAGTTATATATTACTCACAAAACTTTTAACACTGCATTGTGTCAAGTAATATACAAACCCATAATATAAAAAAGAAAACTTGTATGTATTATGAAGCCTCTGAATTTGAAGAGACATCCTAATTTTTACAATACAAAGATTGCCTTGATAGATTTTTTATTTTTCCTACACCGTATTTACTCCGAAACGAAGCATATGTATCTCCATAATGCGAAAGCCATTTGACAGATTTTTGCGAGAAATAATTTTCAGTAATCTACTCAATCAATTCAGTTCATATTCTGGTTTTAAATGCATATGAAAAAACTTATGCAACTTTTTCCTAACTGGGAGATTTGAACACTAGATTCTCGGCTACTGAATCGAATGCCCTATTTACTTACCGACGAGGGTGACTATAGAATTTTTCACACGTTGTAAATATCAATTATTAACTCCTGACCTCAAATACAGATGAAAAAAATATAAGTTTTTCCCAGCGATGGAATCCTAATGCTTATTACTGATTATTTAGTTTGTAGACCATCATACAAATTGTATCTTGATGTGGTACTGATATAAACGAGGCTCTATATTTGGAGGGTCAAATTATTATATAGAAATATAAATAATGAAATTGTTTAAGCTCACAATTGTTTTTAAATAATTTATACATAATATCAATTTATACCGGTTATCATATATATATATTTTTTTTAAATTTAATCGTTTTACGAATCACATAATAGAATATTAACAAATATGTTACTTGGCAAACTCTTTGTTTTACTCAGTATTCGATTACTACAGTTATTTAATGGACTCAATTCCAACTCTCTAGAATTTATAATTTTCCGAGTAGCTTTGATCGTCATTAATAATGCACAATCACGTCAAAACACGTAAAGCTTTTTTACAAAGCCTACTAACGAATTACTTTTGGCTATTTTTCCGCATTCTTGACAGACTGGCTACTGCATTATGGCAACATTGTATCTATCAATTCAGCTGATGGATGGCTGAGTGAGTGAAACGCAATATATTTAGTATTTCACACCTGCAAACAATGTGAATAATATAAAAATACATCAGAATAACACCGTCTTACTACAGACGATCCCACCAATTATTGCGTGTCTGCCCAATTCTCTTCTTGCTTCAATGACCACAACAAAAAACATTGACCAATGCAATGGCATTGCAGTTTTCAAAGCGTTTTTGTACGTTAGATTTCATTTATAGCATCATTATCACAAAGTATTATGAGTCTTTTTAGAATAAACACGTACATGAATTTAATTTACGTTATTCATTTCAAAATTCTGATAATGTAACGTTGTAGTTAAAAAACTATTTTTCCAAAAGTAAACAAACTTAATATCTTCACAAAACATTGTGTAAGGCCATCTGCACACAGAGCTACTGAAGAAAATGATCACTGGCGCATATCGCAAACCAGACCGCCATGAGTCAGAATGTTTGTAATTGAATGGGACACTACAGACGACGCTACTTGTTACTAACCAGTCAGTAATGCGTTAGTAATCATTTGTAGGCTATTTTTCGGCTCATTTTTTACTTAAAGACTGAGTTCAATTTTGTTGTAAAATAACTGTTTTTAGACATACAGTAGAACCTTAAATCTTAAATTTGGAGTTCTTTTGCAGCAACGAATAATTGGCAGTCGAAATTTCTTTCAAGATATAGATGAACTCAAAGTCTTCTACTAACCAGTCAGTTGTATTCAATTGCAAAAATTTTGATTCATGACGTTCTGGTTGGCGATTTCCATCTGTGATCAGTTTCTTTTGAGTAGCTCCGTGTGCAGATGGCCTAAGTCTTCAAATGATTATGAAACATTACATGAAATCAAAAATACATATTTTATAATCAAATTAATAATATGAGTATATATATATATATAATTATAACTATATACTGTTCAACCTGAATAATATTATGTATAAATATAGTTTTTTTTTTAATTAATATTTATTGTTGTATATTTAATAACTTGTTTATATAACCGTAAAATATGTTTACTTAATAGCGGTTACATACTTAATTACTAGAGACAACCTTGATTATTCAGACTTTTTTAGTACTTCAAATTTGCCATTAACACATTTTTAGTTTCCTGTATGCTGGTATACATTGTTAGTAATACTTCGTATAGCTTCTAAAAATATCAAATTCATCCAAATTACAATATATCCAAGACAAAAATGATCAATTTATACATATTACCGTTGTCTTCAGGCGTTGTGGATAAAATCAATGTTTTATCTATAGTATTAAATTACTGTCGGACTAGATTTAAAATCGATATTCCACTAATATTTATAATTTTATTTAGTAATAAAATTTATCAATTGACCTATCTGCATGTAAATTTTGCATAGTAAGTTGAGGATTCTTTAAAAAAATTGAAAAAAAAATATCATCCACACATGATTTTTCATTACAATTAGGGGTCGTCCATAAATTATGTAACGTTTTTTCTTACTTCCCCCCCCCCTCCCCTTCTATATAACACCAAGTAGACATACAGCTTGACCTCTTCTCATCCTCTTCTCAAAGGTTACGTAACTTTCCACATTAAATAAGAATGCAATTTACAATCCACTTTTTGTGAGGGAAAAGTCTTACGTAACAATAAAAATTAACCTACTTTCCTCCTTATAACGCCATGTAGAGATTGGGGATCACCCTTCCCTTCCTTCAAGTCTTTAAGAGTATTATTACATGGTTTATGGATAGCTCCTTAGCACTTTGCTTTAAATCGAAATCTATGGCTTTCCTTTTTTATGTATCCTTTTAATAACACAATAGTGACGTTATTAAATAAATTTACTGATCTTTAATAATATTTATGTATCTGCAAATATTAAATATTTTAATTATAATGAAAAGAGTTAACTTTTGCTACTTTTCAGTAAATGTAGGTATTTTTTTTTATTTATTACCTCAATTTCGTTAAAATTTAAAAAAAAACTAATACGATTACTTTTGAATACTAAGAGCTTTGAAGTGTTCATTTTAATTGAGTATAGAATTTGAACACAGTTATTCGCCGTTCAATATACTCTTTCATTACATATAATTTTAATTTACTACGATGGGAAAACTTAAATTCTCTCTCGTGTACGTGAACTTTGTAACTTTATGGACGTGAGGGTGTGACGAGTGCGCTTTGAAATTATTCGTGATAAGTCAACATTTCTGCAAAATATTTACTTAGTATGGCAGAGTATAAAATATATAATTGAAACTATATATATAAGCCATATTACGAAAATATTCAGATATGTACATATCAACGTGTGCAATATTTGTAATATTTGTTATAGCTATTTAAAAATTTAGCCTTCAGAATAATAATAAACGCATATTTGTACGTCTTATTATAGATACTTCGGCAATAAATAATTTTGATTTCGTATTTTATAAGTGCAATGATTTTTTTATATCATTTGATTTCATTAATCTTTTATGTGGCTATGTAATGTCCACAACCCGGCAAGATGTAAATTTTAAGCAAAATAAATCATTAATATTTCTTTTTAAAGTATAATGAACGTTTTTTGTCTTGATTCTTTTTTAATGATTATTTTATAGTCATATCTCTACGTTTTCATATTTAAAATCATCTAATATATTCAAATTTGTCTAGAAAACTACGTTTTAAGTTATGCGAGTTAACTCGTTTCTACTATTTAATTGGTTAAAATTGTAGTCGTCTTTGTTAGGCAAGTGGAGAGTGAAAGGGGGCTACAGGTTTTTGAAAGTGATTGCAAAATTTTACAAATATTTATTTAGTTTTATTTTTAGTCAGAACACGAAACCAAAATGCTAATACTTAATAATTATTACACATAAAAAAAACAATTACAAGATTTGAAAGATCCTATATACTGCAATTCACAGTAGATAATGGAATAAAAAAATGTAGTCGAATCTTATAATAAAATCAATTAATTGATGAGAGATTAAAAATGTCTTGATTGTTGTATTTATTTGATAAACGTGGCTCATGCATTATTTCACAAAATACTTTTAAAAATGGACAAATTTTTTTACTACTTCAGTTTAAAATGACAAGTTATACAAAAACTCGGCCGTAATTTGTCAAACGGAAAAAACTATTTAAAACTGGGGTAGTATTGTAATTATGTATTAAATAGTTTTCTAATATACGTTCATCTAAATAATAATAATTGTAGATATTTATTTAAATCAGAAAATGCAAAATTTCATAATCATATAATAAAATATAAAGCACTCGTTTTAAATTTTTCAATTTATATTCGGAATAGCTTGCTTCTTTATCAAGAAATGATTAGTTTAATTAATACATATCCGCAATGAAATAACCTTTCGCTCAATGCAGTTTGCGCAACTATTCCGTCAAAAAAGAAATACATATACTCTGCTACGCGTAAAGAAAACAACAAAGAGAATGCCTAAGTGACGCTACTCCATTGGTGCAATTAGATTTAATACTGAAACAGTCTTTGTTCTAAGGATGTAATTACGTTATTTGTACACCGAAGCCGTATAATTGAGTGGTAAGATTGTTTTAATAGGTCGTGTTCATAGATTGAGAAGAATACTAAACTGACATTTAGTTTTGACAAACTTTAATATTGTAAACATTGAACAATATCATTTCATAAAATATGTGTACCAGAAGGTAGATACAAGTGTGTACGATTTGAAGAATTTAATTTTAGTACGCAATTAGGACGCTACAATAATATTTTTATATTATAGCATATGATTAGAGTTTCAAAGTAGAAAACATCTAGATAGTCAAATAAAAATTTGAATAATTAAAATCTAAGTAGGAGTATGCCAAATAGACTCTCGGCAAATAATATTTAAATATTTTTCTTTCCTTTCATATGTTTAATGGATCGGTTAATATATGAGAGTATATCTCCTTCCTCACAAATGTTTATTCATTTGTATTGTAGCCAGGATACGAACCCGAAACGGTTGAGTTAATAATATACGATTATTACTCGTAAAAAAACTGGCAAAACAATCTTCACATTGTGGAGAAGTATATGCTTCGTTTTCATGCGGACATGGTTAAAATAAAAAAGATATCTACTTCCTAAATAAATGTTTACTTAAATGTGCAATTACTTTTTCTATCTTCCCTTTTCCTAAGCTTATAAACCATTCGCATATGAAATTCACTTATTTTTGCAATAATTTAATGTCGTCATTAAAGAATTATGGCTAATTTACTATTTTCTTTTGTTGCAGTAAACGGATCTCAGATCCCTAGTAGGTGGCGGCGGCAGGCCGACGAAAACACCACCAAAAAGGAAGAGAGCTTCGAAGCTGAGCTTTGCAAAGACAAGGACGCCGGAGAATGGTTCAGACTTGTCGCCGGCGAAGGAGACAATTGCCGTGATGTCATTCAGTGCACGTCATCCGTAAGTCACTTTTTTGTAATAATGTCAACGATTTTTTTTTATATATTGACTATTAAATGTATTCTGTTTATCGTCAACAGTAGATAGACAGGTTTCTTTGTCTCTACCAAAGCAAATTCAACATATCTCTTGTGGTATTTAACCTCATAAGTAAATGTATCATGTCCAATAGAATAAGTCGTGGAGTTTAGTGTTTCGATAACTCACAAGTACATAAATATTCTGAAAGACTATATTCTTGTTTTTAATTCCGCCCTTACACACATGTGAATAAATAATTAATTAATTCTACTAACTATACTTGATTAACCTTTTCTGTGCCAGGCATAATGCTACAATCCGACAAGCGTACATTTCAAACCAAATATAGAACCTTATGATATTTATTTTAAAATATATTGATTGTTTCTTTGTAATCACTTAGTTTATATTGTCATATTATAGACATATCTCTGCGTTTTAATATTTAAAATCAAGCAAAATATTCAAATTTGTTTATCAAACTACATTTTAAGATATGCGAGTTAACTCGTTCCTGACACTTAACTGGTTAAGAGCCATTATACTGAAGCAATATCTAAGATTTTTTTATACATTTCTTTACAATATTTTTAAAAATCAATACTAATTTCACCTTTTACAACATTTTTACTCATTAAAGTTAATTAAAGCTTTAAAAAAGTTCAAAATGTATTTTGTGACAATAAGTATTAAAAATATTGTTATTTATTCAACTCAATATTACATCATTTGAATGCATTAAAAAGCACTGCATATCATATACTCGCAGTATAATGACCGTTTTGACCAAATAATGCAGATTGGTATATTTTCGCATGCTCTATTGTCTGGTAAAATAAGCTTGGTCATAGTCCTTGTATTTTTTCTGTAATATTAAAATATCACTACCTATTAAGTCGATATTAAAAAATGGGTAACTGGCAAAACACATTAAACCGAGTAATAATTATTTGACTCAGATTAAATGTTTCTATGTGTATTTTATTTTTGGAGTAAAAAACGTCAACAAGATTTACAGTCCCAGTTGCCCTAACATATTATCGTCTCATGTATTTAAGAGACTCAATCTTTTCCAGTCTTTTTGCGTTTTTCCAGTATACCGACGATATTGTTATTTAGTATTAGCCACCAACCGATACAAACTTTGTGTATCTATCAAAATTTTATCCATTTAAACTTTTTTATCAATTGGATAAAATTATGTTATTAACAAATATTTTATCTTAAAAAACACTGTATAATATTGAAAGTGTATACTTTTGAGAATTATTTGATCGAAAAGAACGCTTTATTTATTGATAAAACTTTCAAATAGTAATACTGCAATTGTAGGCACAACTTATCAGCACGTTGTTTAATTTTGTTGTATTAATAAAACCAGATAATCAGATGAAATTGACGATGACATCTACGATGAAAAGAATATTTCATTGATAGACATTTTCATTTTCTGTATATATTTTTGTAAATTTTATACGAAATTGATCCAGTGGTGGCGCATTATAATTTAATTTATAAAAAAAAGTCTACAAAACAATCTACTTCCTACAGTATTCAATAAACAAGATTTCACTTCCTCTGATACAACTCAAAGTGAACTAGTTATTTTTTTGCTTGACTTGGTATAAAGACTTCTTCTAGATACCTTCTAGATTATACCGGTTATATCCGTAGAATTAACAAATAATCCAATGTTTATAACTTAAGCATTACGTTTCACTTTGAGTGGCAAAATCAAAGATAGATTTAAATACTCTATAACTTGAGTGGCAAAACAAAAAAAAATATTCCTAAATACTCTATACCAATGGTCTTGAAACTGTGTTTCGCGGAACCCTGGGGTTCCGCGAGTTAAAATTAAAATTCGAAAAAAATATATAAAGAACTCACACTAGTATTTATTAATTAATGAAGAAAAGATACATTTAGTTTTATATGAAAATTAATCAAAAGCTTCGTGTGTGCATAAAATAATATTTAAAGTAGAACATATTGGTCTATTTTCAATTTTAAGAATGGGGTTCTCTAAATAAAACCGATAGTTCTAAGGGTTAAAAAAGTTTAAAGAACACTGCTCTATATTAATGGATTATGAAAAGGGTAATAATTGGAGCGTCTTAAAACATGTCACACCCTTGTATTATGATCAATAATGCTAATTGAGTCAATAGTCACCAGATCCTCTCCAAAACGAAGTATATGGATCGTCACAATGTGAAGATTGTTTTTGATAGATATTTTTTTCGAGTTATGATTGACAAATTCAACTAATTTGCTAAAGGTATTGGTATTTTTAACTAAACAAAATCACTAGGCTAAGTACAATTGTGTTTAATTACGTGGAACATGATTCAGGGTGTATATTTGCAAAAAAGAATTGTTTTCAGAAACTGAAGAAAACACGATCTTTCTACTAAATTCTTATAAATGTTAAATTTTTTTATGAAGATAACTGAAGTATCTATTTTATATGTAAAAATTTGATGAAACTAAGTAACGGAGGCAATTGTTTAGAAAATGTGCATTTATACTGTGTTTATCGTAATGATAGGCGTAATATAATAACATGTACAACTCTTTCACCGCGGATGTATCAAGATTAAACTTTGTTATTTTTCCAAAGACCGTTAATGATGTTGAAAAAATTCATTGTGTATTTTAATATTTCGAATAATTTTATATCTGGGTTCGATTATGACGAAAATATTTTTTTTTTTTGATAAATCTTAAAAGCAACGAAAATAAAAAAATCAAGCATAAATTTCCGGGTGGAAAACATTCAAACAAAATATCAATTAATCTAATATTGTAAACAAATATGTTTTTTAAAGTTACAAATAATACCGCAAAATGACACGGATTCTTGTATTGACATCATTAAACCTTTGAGAAAAAGCTATAGTATGATTTATTTAAGCGGTTAAATGCCAGAAACAAGTCAACTCGCACAAATTAAAACATAATTTGCTGGACAAATTTTGAATGATGCACGGATAATATGATAGTTAAAATAAGTCATAACAAAAAACGTTCAATATATTGTTAAGAGAAATATTCTGCGATTCTATTTTTGCTTAAAAATCATAGCTTGCCAGATTATGACATTATGTTTCGCATAGAGAAGGTTAAACACTTATTGACTCAAATATTTTTGTAAATTATCATACAAGTTGCTCATTATGACGACCTATAAATACGAATAAATATAGTGTTTGTATAAAGTATTTTTTATTTCACGCAAGACAAACAAAAAATAATTTGTTCATACATATTTGTAACAAGTTTTATACTATGAGTACGTTTTGCAATAAAAAATATCACAACATGAAAATTACATTTGACGACTAGTATTAATCTTAAATACGTTTAGCATAACAACAGAGCAAACAGCATGATTAATGTTATTCGTATGCATTTATGTAAATCATACGTCACGCTTTTTACACAGTTTTTTAATATTACACTCTTATGTAAAGGACGCAATCTCTTTGACCGATGAGGAAACATTTCGTTGGTTATATTTTTGAAAGAAGTCATTAAACTTTTGTAACGATGATAAATTCAGTTGACGAAGAACGGCTGTGCATTTAACATTTACACATGGCGGTCAACGTCATTATTTAATAAAATGCCACTCACCTGTCTATTATTACAACTAATCGAAAATTTATTGAGCTCCTTCTTCGAAAAATCTCGTTTTTAATTGCTATTATTTTTTTAAGATTCATTTCCTGGTTCATTCTGACATATAAGCTATACATTATGGCAACGACGAAAGTATTTCATAATTAAATTACAGCTTTATGTTATTTTATCTACTTTTAGTATCTCGGGTGGAAAGTATATATCTATCCATTCTTGGCAGAAGATAGTAAGCGGCAATAGGACGATTTCCGTTCAAAATATATATCTGCATGGCCCACACTGTATCAAGTTTTCATCAACCCGTACCTTAAGTTGCAAAATAATATTCACGCGTTTTTAATTTTAAATTTATTTATTAAAATAACCTTAGAATCTTATATAAAAACCTCCTCCTATAAAATGCATTTTTTACACTTACGATCTTCTGCCGTGAATCGGTAAAAAAACAGTTTTTTATACTTGTCTTCAGAAAATACTTCAAAAATTCATAATCAATTTCGTCTGCTACAACACTTTTAACAGATGCCATATGCGATTGAGCTGTAAAAATATCTTTACAAACGAAACCGGCCTCTTTTTTTAAATGGAGTTTACCTAATAAAAATAATTTATTATTAACTCTTGTGTTATAAATTTCAAATAATCATAACTTATGATAAATAAATACAAGTCCAATACAATTCAACAATTTGCCATTTTCTAACCTTTTCTGTGCCAGACATAAGGTCACAATCCTACGAGAAGTATTTTTTTATGTAAAAATAGAAGCTTAATATATTTTTTTAAAGTATATTAAATGTTTCTTTATCGCAACATTGTTTTAATAGTCATATTACAGCCATATCTCTGCGTTTTCATATTTTAAAATAATCGAAAATATTTAAATCTGTCTAGAAAACTACGTTTTAAGTTGTTCGAGTTAAATTCTTTCTGGCATTTAATCAGTTAAACTCATTATTATCAATTTCATGAGAGAATAAACAGAGTATTATAAATAATTAATGGAAAACTCTTAAAAATACAAAAATTTTATCGCATATTAAACGTGTATTTATAAATACAAATACTATCAGAATAATGTTAAATATTCCTACTCACGTTGTACTTAAAAGTTTATTGCAATAAAGCGACTTTTTATTAAAATCATAACCGGCTACAGATCCACCATGTTTAGGCAAAAGGGTTTAACCCTCAGTTTTTAAAATTGC
>JAPMAE010001316.1:2057-20346 GCA_036584705.1 Rhyacophila sp. 25_7 | reverse complement strand
CGGTAAGTAAATCTTGTTTATATACATAAACTGATATTATATAATATATATTTTTACGTTAATGTACTCGTATTTGCGATTAATGTAGCGGCACAAAAATTATCTCGGCACAGTATATTTTTTTCATTTGATATTTTATTTTGACTTCTCAAATAGCAGAAAAGTATTATGTTACAACAAATAATACGAGAAAGCTCTTCGTCGTATCCGACCGATTACAAAGAACTTACCATATTTTATTTGACACCTTCTCTTTTTTTGTGGTGAAGTATTATAATATATCATACAAGTATATAGCATGTACTGATATTGTTTTCGATTAAGAAAACGTGTTTTTTTATATTAAATTTGAATATATTCCTAGAGCCGAGTGGCATTTATTGTACTTTTTAAAACACTGAAAATTTTTTTTGAATATTCAAAATTTATCACCAGCGTATATATGTTAATTATCGCTATATTTTAAAGTATTTTATTATGCAGTAACAACAAAATACAGGTATTATGCTAACTGAGACATTACAAAATAAGCTCGCTCTAGACTTTTTCATATTTAAATAAATAAGTACTTACTAATGATGACTTATTCAAATATTAAATGCTTATTATTTTTAACACGGTTTTTTTAAAAGACATTTTTACAATTCAGTTCGTCAGTTATCTTTCTTTGTCAACTTATCTCAAAAAAATTGAAATGACATATTTATATTCCTAAGATTAATTATTGACGTTGTAAATATGTTGCAATTTAAGATTTAGTGTATCCAGTTTACTATTTAATAATGAATTTCTGTTATCATACATTCAATAGGTGGGGTGCAGCGGGTTAAAAAGAACTCACACAAATGCTTACTTAAATTTTGCATGAAATGGCGAGCCGTTTGTTAAATATAGAATACAGTAATGTACTGAACTCGAATCAGTATATTACTACAATTTCACACGTAGATGGCTCAAAAGTATTATTAATAATAAATATCGATGATTGCTATATATTGCATCTAGATGTTCTCATATGATTATTGTGAGCGATATTTCCAACTATTACATTATACTTCCGAATGCATATTTTTAACTCTTCCATGTACGGTCCCGCAATGGAAATTACTAAATATTTAATTCTTTGCCTACTTTTATTAAGTAAACTTCAGTTTCAGTTTAGTGGTCTTTGTTCGCTGTGAATGATATACTCGCATGGTTTAAATATATTACATTTAATTGTATATCAGCGATAACCCTTTCTTCTGGCACGGATCACAGTAAATAAATTACTCTGAGCTAAGATTGAGCTAGTCCTTTGTTAACGCATTGGCAGCCCACCTCTGATATATTACATATCTGCATACATAGAAATATTATTTCATATCAACAAATATTAAAAAAATAGCCGGTTTAAGCGTTGTTATCAGTATTAAATATTTTTGGTAAAATTAGTAACTTAAAATTATGGAAACATAATATTAATTAATATTATCACTAAAGAACGGTAGATTTCTGCATATTTTTTTTCTATATAATTCAAAACTATTATAATTGCCGTTTTCAAATGTCTTAAATTGTGAATTTAAAACTAAAAAAAAGTTTATACTTCTCTCTTTAGTCGAAAAATAAATAAGTTGATAAGTCTATAAAAATTATAATTTATATACGTTCATCGTTTACCATGACTTCTTCAGTAATTAATGTAAAAATATTTGTAACACTCTCTCAGAATTATAATACATATAAAGCTTTTTTAATATCAAATAAATGTGTTTGAAAATATCTAAGAAAAGCTAAAGTTTTTATACATTACGAATTAACAAATTAATTCATGGACTACGTAATGTTACCTTACTAGTTATTTATATTCATTAAAAAAGAAAAATAATTAAGGAATTTCCGCATTAATTTGGAAAAATCATTATCATAAAAAAAAAACATCTATTTAATTGAAATTCGCTTTTACGTTAAATGTCAGTCAATAAAAATATTTCCAACACCAAATACGATGTATATATTCATATGTAATCATTTTTATGGAGCAAACGATGAATTGAACTTGTTCGTGCAAAAAGCGACCACGTCACAATTTTCTCAAAAAAATAATTAACGGGGGCAAATGTTTACCCAAGCATACGGCAAAACGTATAATTTAAAACAAATCCGATTTAAACATTGTCAAAAGACTAAAAAGTTGCCAAAAAAATGTACAGTATTTTAATATTTAGTATCAGTAGAAAAAAAAAATATGAATATTTGTACCTTGCATATTAAAACAATTTCTATACACTCATGAAATTGAATTACTAGAATCCAATTAAAATACGAAACTGATTTGAAAATAGTTATTAAATCGAGCTTCATTTCATATATTTCTGTGTGTTATTATGAAACCTTGTATTTTCTCTCAGTAAAATAAACTTTTGTTATTTTTTTAAAGTTATAAATTTTTAGTATCATTATGAATTATATTATAGATAAATTAGAAATGGTGATTAGTTTATTTGTATTTAAACCAATCACGTGATTAATTTGAGCAATACTTACTATCAATTGATATAAATGAGCTTATAAACGATGTACGAATGTTCAATAGTATTTATTATCGTAACATCTCTGTAATACTAAAAACGGAGGCGCTGATTTTGAATTAAGTGTTTAGTTATAGAAATCGTTGGCATACAGCAAAAATAAAAAAAAACTTTTAAAACAAGCTGACGAGTTTCTACATTAAAATATTCTAAAATATAAACATAATGAGTATTAAATAACATTAATGAATTCATAAATAAAAATATGTAAATATGTTTGGAAAAATAGAGTATAAAATAGGTAAGCAATGAAGTATACCGTGAGAAGTATAGAAATAACAAATACTCGTACGATATTTTTCTGTCTGTTATGTTTATCCATCATTACAGAAGGAAAGCATTGTTTCAGTCGCTAATTGATTGATACTTTACCGATATGTTTAATGTTCCTATTTTTGGTTTTACTTCTTTGGAAAAATAATTAGGACGTCTTGTTGCTGCACCTCATCTCTTCAATATCTATTTTCAATGATTCGGCGTGTATAGACAAAACGGATTATCTAAACAAAAATAGTCTTAAAAGAGTATGGATGCACTATGCCGTGCCTATAATTCAAACATTGTCAGATTTATTGAAAATCTGTTACTATAATGACATCTATAGTAGTGAATTCTGAATTAAATTAAAAAAAAAATTCATTCTTTAAATAGAGTTTAGTTCACAACAACTCATTTAGCGATAAAACTTAATATTTAAAGAAAAAGGCGAGAAAGTGGGGCAGAAAGTACTAATTCTTTTCTGAACGTTTATATGACGCTAAAATCTCTCGTAGGTGTTTATTGCCATCGTAGATGAGTGGATAGTGCATCCAACTCACGTGCCAAAATTCCGTAGTTGGCAAAAATTGTACAGTAAGTTCTCAACTTACGCGATTAATTGGTTCCGAAGGATTTTTGCGTAAGTTGAAAAATCGCGTAAGTCTAGGAAAGCATAACATTTAGCATCTTTGTCAAAAAATATGTTTTAGTTTTTAAGGATAAATGAAAGTAAAATAGATATTTTAAATAGGTTTGTAAATGTTGTACTCTTTCCAAAATTAGGTTAACGATTTTCCGTCCTCTCTATCATCAGCTCTAACTGCTTGCCTAAATGTATTTCGTAGTTAATAATTTTTAAATATATATATTACGACTTGATACATTGGTTGAATAATAGAGGTTGTACTTGTTGTAGGTTGTTGCTGCATATATTCTATTCATGTAATCAGATTTTTTTTTCCATTGTAGACTGCATCGGTACTGAGTTTTTTACGTGATTCATTATTCTAAATTTATCAATTATAATTTTTCTTACTGTACAATCACTCATTTAAAAAAATCGAACGATGTTTGCCAAAAATCGCGTAAGCCGGACTGACTGTATAAGTTTTTTCATATACATTTGAAACCAGAACTTAGACCAAATTTTTTGACCAAAAACTGGCAATTATTACCCATAAAAATCTATTAAAACAATCTTCACATTATAAAGGTCTTATATGCTTGTTTCAAAACGGATATAACTAAAAAAAATCTCTTTCATAAAGAAAAAGAAGACAAATGAGAAAACATAAATTTAGGAACCCCGTAGTCGTTTTCTTTCCAGGCTCTTTCTTATATATCAATTTATTAAATTTTCTTGAATTTCACAATAAATGTAAAAAAATATTTATAATTTATTTTCTAGTTTGCGTTTAGGTCATGTAGGTTGCCTGCTTTTTTCATATATTTGGTCAAATTAATGTTCATTTTTATGTTCTTCGTCGACACCCCGCGTGTCTGCCATTCCAATTTTGTACGAGCAACAAGTACACAGCCGCGCCACGTCAATCGTCAAATATAACATGAAGTAATATTATTATGTCTACAGAGACGTGACATTATTTAGATCAAAACATTGTCCACCTGTTGCTTTATGTCATGAAAAACGGAACCATGCAATTATATCAACTTAAACATCCTTTTACAAAGAAATAATAATATATTACGTTTACGTAATAATCACGCAATTCAAAATAATCTGTACTATAAAAAAATATTTTAACCTCTCCAGAAATGAGTTTTGTTAATTACAGTGCACAATGGAGGGAAAGTTTTTTCATTGATCTAGCGTTAAATTTTGATTTTTTTTAAATATATGCAATACTTTTGATGGATAATGTTTATTGGATGCATATATAAAAATACGAGTATTGCATTCTCTGACAGTATACGTACATATACGTCTATACTTCATCAAAGCGAAGTTTAAGCCGACACATATGTGCATCCACACACCTAGACAGGTTAATGTAAAAAAATGTTAAAAAAAAATGTTGTTATTTTGTCAAATTTATGCACGGATTCCTGTGCAATAATAAACAAACGAAAAACTGCAAATATAGTATGTCATAATTAGAGTGCCTGATCAAATTTTTATATTAAACATTTTTTTTTTAATTTAAAAAGAGAAAATATTTTTTTGCTAAGCAGAAATGTTACGATTATGTATAAAATAAAATATTACAAACAGACACTACAGGTTTGCTGGCAAACTTTTATTTTTTTGATGAAATTTATTCGGGAAATTTCCCTTGCAATTACTTCTAGTTAAAAACAGTTTCACACGCAATGCAATAGGTTGCATCATTATGTTGAAACCACATGTCTTCAAGATACAAATCAATCACTTCTAACCAATATCAGCTAGTTATCTAATTAATTTTCTATACTGTTAATCCTACATAGAAAGTTATTATATTGAAACGATAATATAATTTTCGTTTACAATAATTCTTTGTTAACACGCCCATATAATGTATATATATAATCAAAAATATGCGTAAAAACTGTGTTATAATTTAAAACCAGTTATATCACTATGTAAAGCAAAACATTCACTGTAACCGCATTTTCAGCCTTATTTTCAAAGGAGTGCAACCCAGGTATTCGACCAGATAAAAAAGTGCATAAAAATGACGCTTAGGTGATACATCGACTTTTATTAAGCCATTCTTGGGTTCTCCATACTTCAATGTTAACAATTTTCCATATTTATGTCGGCATTGAGTTGATATTGTATATCAATTTTCAATCCGTCGCTCTTGTTGTGACACCTACATAATATTCAAATTTTATAAATAAAAGAATAAAACCTATTTAACACCATATTTCTTCAGGGTAGAGGGTTGTCTATCTTCTATATAAGGGTCGTCCGTAAATCACGTAACACTCTTGAGGGCGAGGGAAGAGTGACCACTAACGTCTAAATGGCTAGAAATTAGAATTGTTTATAAATATGATATACTACATAATTTATTACTATTTAAACATACTAAAATTGACATAATAATAGTATAAATTTATGAACACACTATATATAAATATGTTATACTATTAAATAATAAACGTAATGTACTTTTATGAATGAATATTTTCAAATAACATGCTTCCATATTGTTTGACCAAATAAGATATGAGAAAGTTACGCACCTAATTTTACTTTGCCCGCATTTTCTGTGCAGGGTTAATTAAGTGCTCTGTTAAGCAAACTATTTCATCAAATAGCTAGCTAGATTGTAGAAATAGTGATATTTGTCGAACTAATTTGATTTTTGTTGGAATATAGATATGCAAACTATATTGTAATAACGTATAAAGAATCATTTCGACCATGATACTTTTGTCTCCAGATACGATTATCCAGACATAAATGAAAATCTGTACACTTTTAATCAAAAGAAAAAAAATCTTACTCTCCAATTACGTCTTAAAAACCTTTAAAATGTACATTATAGTGCTAGAAGCGAAGATATTTGTATGAAAGATTGTCGATAGTTTATTATTATTTCAAAAGTTTCACAGAATTTCTTTTGAGTGAGTTGAGTAGATAGATGTGTCCAAATTGTACTCAAACCATTATGAATCATGCCTTATATAAGATAAAAAAGAATAGATTTTATATATCTTTATAACACTTTTTTTTTAGTTAAGAAATCATTCCGTATTGAAACCAACTATTTATAAATAATCTTCTTTACCGAAGATCAAACCGTCTTGAGTACATTTTATCCAGGATTGGATTAAGGCCCTTAAGTGCCTAAAATACTAACTATTTTTGGTGCCCCCTTACACTTTTAATTCATAATTTGCCACTACTAAAATGCCAATAAAGCTTGTTAAATGGCATATTGTGGTGTTGAAAGTTACTGGGTCAACAAGCAATCCCATAAACCATAACATCAGCAGAGAAACCAAGCCACAATCCTGAATTTTTAGCTAAATTGTGATTTTTTCATCTTTTACAGAGAGAATAATTTCACTGCCATCTCCATGATCGATAAAATATTAATTTTTTGCAATTATTTGACTCCAAAAACGTATTGAAAAGTCGTTCAAATCAATATTTGTAGATAAATTTGGCTATAAAAAACTTCTGTGGTATCTCCTTTCCCTTGATGCCCTAAGCATGTGGTTACTTTGATTAAGGGTTAATCCAGTATTGATTTTGCACTCAAGCAGTGTATGAAATATATATTATATAGACGCCACCAGCCCCCTATTAACGATCGCCCGAAAACTTATGGAAGTAGTGAATCTATTGAACTCGGCAGCGAACGAAAAAAATACATAGACGCCCAAAAGAAAAGGAAACCAAAATAACCACACCGATACCCAAATTATAGAACAACACTCACCTTTCGAAGACACCAAACAGATAAATGAATAGGGGCCCCAGGCCTAGTACCCAATAAGCCACGAATACTACAAGAAAATGAAATATGTGGACTCCAAAACATATGTTTATCATTGTTAAAATCGAATTGTCTTCGATTTATAATGGTGTACCACGTAACGCGTACATGATGGGTGTGTAATCACAGTCTACATCAGATAATACACGCGCTGTCCTTTCGTCATTAAACTATGAACCTAAGAAGAGCAAATTTTATTTAATTTTACTGTTATATTATATAATGTTTTATTCCACTTCGTGTAAAAAATGAAGAATACTATACTTCGGTGGGTTGCTAAAAAGTCAAACAAAGATGTCATAATTAAACAAGGCAAAATCACCGTATTCAGTCATCAAAAGTAGACAATTTAATAAGATACGATGTTATATAAGGTGGATGGCTTAAGTTTTTGCGTTGATTTTCCTTTTTATAGCTAAATTTTTAGACTTTAGAATAAACTATATGTATCCGAAAAGTCGATCATTTAGTACCCGCATCACCAGGAGATATAGTGAAGGATATAAATGGGATTAATCAGTCTCCACTCGAGTGCCAACTTGAAATAACACAAAAGACTATCTACAAGTATGTTTATATACATACTTTATCAGATCAAGCAGACTATATATTTTTCTAATATAGTATTACACAGTCCTAAATATTATTTTTGTTAGCATATGCATATGTAAGACTGTACACATTTACTCGTACGTATGCATTATATAAAAGTAGAGAGAAATATTTTTTTATTCAAATGAAAACATATTAATTTATAAAGATAAAGATAAAAATATAAATATTTAATTATTTCTTACTTCTTAAAAACCATATCATGCCCGTTATCCAGAGCGTATAGATACCATATATTGCCTTTTTTGAGTCTCGGTTCCTAGCTAGTCTTTTTGTATCGTCTCATGTTATACGGAATAATCTCGCAACTTTGCCTACTTATATGCTAGTATACTTTGTGGATAGTGTTTAACGAAATTTCAGAATGGTGAAATCCAGTTCATATAAATAAGATACATGTTTTACCGATTCCAACGTTTCATCTTTATATTAGATTTGATTATTTTTGCATGGTCCGTTCTCTTACTACATCGTTTCACGAATAATCGTACCACTGCACCTTCAGTATTCGCTGAAATACTCTGTCATCAGAGCTCAGTATGAGAGTATTTTGAGATGTTGTAAGGTACCACGATACATTACCATGACAGCAGTATTGACAGTATACAACTATTGAAAAAACGGTACTTGGTTTTGACAGACTACAGTTGTAAGTCACAGAGTGCATTGATTTAAAAGTTGCTTCCGTAAGTTCTATCGCGCGCTCCATTTGCAAAAAGTGATGTGCACTTCTTAAGTACTCAGAGTTACCAACAATCTTGATGTTTCGTCTGTTGTTTGCCATAAGAGAGTTTAGATCAAGATTAACAATAATAGAGAATAAATTTTGTTGTGGTTCTGATAAGTTAAAACAAACACATACAAACATGTAAAGCGATGAAAATGCGAATCTTTCTTTTTTTACCTATCATAAATTTTAAAAAAAATTCTGAAAAATCTTCAATACATTGAAACTATTTATTAAAATAAGACTTAATAAGCTCACGTTTTTTTTCAAATAAATGAAACTTTCACTCCAATGCTTTAAAAAAAGCTGTTAAAAATATTCGAATTTAGTTTCATTGCTTTGCGTTCTCTGTTGTTAAAAAACTTTTGTTGGTTTTCAAACTTTGTGGTCATTTCGTTTGTTTATTGCGCATTAAAAGTTTCACTTTAAAGCTGCAGAGAGCTTTATAAATTCTAAATATCACCAGAAGTAGGTGAATATTAAGTAATAAACCGCTGTGGTACATAACTAATGAATCAAGAATTAATGAAATTTTTCATTCAAATTTATGCGAAAATACTTTGCAACTTGTTGATAATGACTTGTTGGATTCCACAATATTTTTTTTTAATAATTCCATTTTTTATATGAACAAGATGTTCATTTAATAGATTATCAATTATTTTTCCATCTTTTTAAAATAATAAGTATTGATTCTAATGAACCTCGTAACTTATGATAGTTCATTTATTCTATCTTATGATATATATCTTAATTTTAAAAACTCATTAGAATATTCAATCAATTTATTCTACATAAACTAAATGGCATGTATATAATAATATGATAATACACATGAAAGTATTGTTTGCTAGGACAGGTCATTCCATCATAGATAAAAAAAATTGCTTTTATGTTTAATTTTGTAAAGAAAATAGACTTCCAGTAATATTTTTAAATGATTTCAATGTATGTAGAACATAAAAAATATATTTGTCTATAATATTCTTTTCATTTATATAATGGTGGCTTCATCCATAGAAAAAAAATATGATGGTTATAAAAAACCAGGAGAAAATTACGCTCGTTAAAAAGTATTAACAAATATTGTGACGACATTGGTAAGAGTCTACACCAATGACTTTTATTTGGCTTGATGGTAGTTAGTGGCGTAGCTAACTCGTAGCAAAGTATCAACAAATCATAAGGGCCCACGTCAGCAGGAAATCTAAAAATGTTATACACGTGATATACATAATGAATTTACTATTGCCTATCTAGTTCTTGCATAATTTTTACAAAAGCGCAATTTGTTTTATTTCCGATTGACTTCAAATTCAAATATTTTTAACTCAGTTCTCGTTTTTGCAGAAATATTTGACTAGTAGTGGCCTTTACATAATTTTGCTTAGAGACTACTGAATGTTAGTCTGAAAATCCTATAATGAACACTGAAAGAAAATACTTTGCGGTTTATGTTTATCCCAAAGATGTATTTTTTAACTTTTTATATAAAAGTGTTGAATTGAAGTATGAAGTATTATTTTTTAAAACAATGAGAATTTTACTGCAAAAAAGGTATCTATTATTATTCTAATTAATCTGGTCTACTCCGTGATTTCAAACGCATATATACAAAACTTTCAGTCAAGGTTCACCGATTGACAATAGGATGCGATATTCATTGTTAACTTGCCTCCAGGGAATGCGGTATCCAGATAATCGATATCAGTCTATAAGTCTTATTACTTACTCAAAACTATTACTGTATTTATTATTAAATAGTTTATTTTTACCATAAAATGCTCACAAAGAACTGGTAAATAAAATTATTATTTTTTAAAAGAAAAATAGCAGCTAAATTATGCTGATTTCAGCTAGAAACAATATACCAATACGAGTATGTGTAAATATGAGTAAATGTGTTATATATACACATGATACGTATTATCTAGTATACAAAATAAAAACAAAATGCTAACATTTGATTATGTTTATTTTTGTTATTTATTTATCTATACAACGCTAGAGAGTAAAACAAAAATATTTAATTTGTATTGAAATTTTCAAGGTAATTCTAATGTAAGCTTCTCTATTTATAAAGTGATATTTACTTTTTCAGTGTTAAATTCGTGACGCTTAACAAGTTCTCAGTGCTACTCGAGAGAGATCAAGACCCCAACAGGTGACCTCAGACCTCAGTGAAAAGCCCTCATTACTGAAGTAGCCGAAACACGTGACGGCAATGATAATTATTTCTAACCACCAGTCTTAGTAACCGGATACAAGGTTGCACGATTTTCTTTATTTTTGCTCGCCCCAATTGTAAATGGATTCCTTGGAAAATACCCACTTTGTTGTCGACATTTTCAAAGCCATTCAAATTGACAAAATGGTGAGTTCAATTACATTAGTACGTGTGGTTTATTGGTTATTTTTGTGACGGCTTGAACAAATTTTTACAGATTTTTCATTTTTTTAAAGACTTTTTATCACATATTTGAAATAGAATTTTATGACTTCATTATACAAAACTTATATAGAAAATATCGTATTTATATATATATTGATTACTAAGTTTTACTTTGAGTATTTTAACTTAATTCGAAAAAACGTTTTATCGTCGAGCAGAAAGAAATGATAAATTGATTTTTTTGTCACTTCCGAATTCATTATATCAAGACTTAATCTGTCTCTGTCAGGGTCTTTTTAGATGTTACGTAATTAAAACTATTTATAAAACTATATGTTCTGTTGTTTAAGACCTACAGCAGTTAAATTATGACCTTATGGTGAGATGGATAAAAAAACAATCTAAAACTTATATATCTGAGTGAGTATGGCTACTATCCGTAGCTTTATACGACTGACTTCCTTTTAGGTATGCATAGTTATTATAGTTAAAAATTAAGAAAGAATTTTTACTTAGCCATATATTTTTTCCATTAATGTATTAACGTCGCGTCCTTGAAATTACCATTGTGGCTACTGTTAATGTCTATATATTATGTGAGAAATTGAAAATATCATCTTTTTCCTCCCAAAATGTAGAACTAATTTCATAGTATCTGTGTTGATATGAAGGGTAATAACAGTGAGCAACAAAATTATCCCAGCTATCGATATCTTCCATTTGTGTATGAGATGATCGTGAGTTTAAGTGAATTTTTTTAGAAAGAATCTATTAAGCTCAATTGGTAGACTTTTCTTGAATATAAGTATATTTTTTACTTTTTTATTTTTGTGTGTCTTTACCTCTTTTTTTTACTTATTTGATACCTCTATTTGATTTTGTATGCGTTGACACAATAATTTGTTAAGTCCATAATACTCGTATGTAAAAAAATACTGAGAAACAAATGAATAGTGTGACAATTTATAATTTATTTTCTATCAGTATTGTAGACTATTGCGGGACATAGTTTGAGAATGGATAATATAACGTATTGTCGCTAGAGTATTTAAAAAAAAATATTCATTGATATAATAAAAATATATTTTACGAAAAATTGCAACTTTTATTCAATTAGTGATAGCAGAAACCTATTCAGAATGCTTGTGAAATTGATAAAAATGCCTACAACTAGTCTATTGTCTGTGTTAACGAAAGCATTATTGTCTTCTATCAATGACATGTAAGAACAAAAATATATTTACGGAAATGAAGCGGAAAATGTTTCCCATTCTATTTCGAGAATAGTATTTTTGTAGTGTCAATTTATGTTTTCAAATATTACAAAAAACTCGTTCAAATATTATTTTTGTTAGTATTTCTAAATATGATTAAAATACATTTGATTGAGAGACGGTTTGCGACAAAATTTTTGCTTACTAAATTTTTTACTTATTGCTCAAAGCCCACGTTTTTAATTATTTATAATTTTTAAAACTATTTTAAAGAAAAACAAAATAAACATTTATATTATTCAAATTCAAATACACTATCAAAATACTAGTGGTATTTGGCCTTACTTGGGTATACTGGTCTATAAATGTTATTATATTTTTCTTCTCCTTTATTTTATCTACATTTATACATTTTAATGTACACACACACATGTTTAGACACTAAGAGATTACGAGATAAAAAAGATACAATATTTTACAAAAAAAAATAAAGCCATGTTTTTATTCGAATGTAGTGGATTAACAATACTCCCATATCGTACGGTACATATATTAAAATTACACAGAGTAGAGTCCGCTTTTGATTATAAAACCATTTTTTTAAATACGACAAAATAAAGTAGCACAAACGGAAAACGAAATAAATAATATACTATATATCATAACCGAGAGATGCCAGATATTTTAGGTCTTATAATATTTAATGTACATCTTGGGGTGTTTGATTTTATTAAACTTATTTGTGTATAACCAGTTTGCGGAAATAGAAACATCTAGTGAAAATGATAAAATACACAATAGCGCTTTAATCACCGAGTCGCAATAGCTTCGACACGTCTACAAAGTGGTTCAGAAATGTGTTGCTTTACTGTAAATCTTTCCGTGAAGGTAATTTATAGTTTTGGGTTTTATTGCACTCAATTCTTAGTGGAAAGCTATAATAATGAAATAATGACATACTTTTTAGATCCATTCCCACAAATTTATTTAAAAAAAATCATGACCGGTTTCATCTGTTATAATATTTTAGCTGACATATAACAACTGTGATTTAATACAAATTATAGTTTTTTATAGCGGTAGATATCGTAAAATGCAATACTAAATTAATTGTATTTTTTTCAAATCTTTTCATAATATGTATCAATAAATTTATTTCTTTTTCCTTCGTTTAACCATATCGGCTCCGAAACGAAACATATAGATATATACATATCCGCAATGTGAAGATTGGTTTTTTTTCCAAGTAATAATTATTAATTAAGCTCACTATTTCGGATTCATGTCCTAGCTACAATACAAATGAATAAAATTGTTACCAGCACACCCGTGAACCCCGTTTGCTAGGCGTACACGTTATCCACTAGCCTAATGAGGGCGACAAAATTTATTTAGCCAATAAATTAAAAACTAGTTTTATCAACAATGTTTCAATGCCTTGTAAATAAAAGGTTAACTTACTGATGTAAGATGGGGGTTGCGAGTTTGAATCCCGTGCTGGTCATAATTTTTTTCAAACGTTTACTTAATATACATATATTTGTAACATTTGATAAGACTAAAATGATCAAGCTAGTAATTATCAAATATTTCTCGTAAAAAAACAAATGTTGAAAAAATATTTATATGAAAGTCTCATATGTTCCATTTCGAAGTGGGTAAAATGAATAAAACCTAGTCAGTTATATAATACGCAGTCAAAAAAGAAATAACATACATCATATTTCATGATATCACGATATCTTTAATTACTCATAGTGAATAATATTTTATAACGTTTAAAACGAAACATAAAACTTTTATAATAATTTGCAATTAAGTTACTTTTATATGAATAAAAAAAATGTAATCGATACAAAATGTGAATTTGATACGTACTAGTATGTTATGATTATATTAAAAATACTTCTATAAAATATTTTTATAATGCAGCATTGTGCCCATATTCTATGGATATTTTTATAATTAAGTAGCATTATACAATGTTAATACCCTCATTTGAAGGCACCCTGTACGTTGGTTCTCTTCATGTACGTTTGTTTGCCATTTTTACGTAAGATATTATTGAGTATGACATAACAATCTTGACGTAACAATATCGGCATTTTTTAAAATGAACAAATGAAAAAGCGCGCCACTTTCAAGGACGTTTGTTATTAAATTACTACTATTCTTGATCTTATCCATTGTCTTTTAAAAGTCACAAATTCTCCTTCACATGCTTTATATATTCAAGGTTTTCACAGCATTCTTTTGTGCGCTGTTATCTCAACATATCTGTTACATAAATAAAATTATTTTTCCCTTTTTGTTTTGACTGTGAGAACTTTATCAGCTACCCTGATCCAAAACATGTTAAAATGGTATACCCAGCATATCCTTGAGATTTTTGTTTCAAATGATGGTATTAGTAGTGATAAAAAGATATGATAGAGCAGGAATCCAACAAGCACTTTAACAAAAGTATCTTATTAGTGTTTTCAAGTGATGAAAAATATTGACGCCAGGGAAACATAAGTTTAGAAGTGCTTTTCACTTTTGTATAATCTAAAAATAAGAATGCTGACTCGTTTTTAAAGCATATACTCGTAGAAAAGCGCATGGCTTTGGCAATATAAGATATATAGCGAGAAACAATAATTAGAGCTTTAAGTTTAAGTGCCACTAGACGCTAATGTTGCTAAGAAATTGATACTCAAAGTTTTTAAAAAGTTTTCCTATTAAGCAAAATAAACAAAGCTCTTTGAAAATTTTAGTTATATGACTTGTTATGAAAATCAAAAATGGCCGAAGCAAAAAGTTTTTCGAGCGTTATATAAGATACAGTTCCTGAGTATGACGTTAACCATTGTCATTGTCAGCTCCATCAGTTTTTGTATTTTCTCATGCCTTTTGTATCTACTAAAAAAAAAGTATTTTTAGTGCGATATAATATGTAAGATTTATCTATCATGAATATTTTAAAATTCATACAATAAAACTAAGCTGACAGAGTATTTATATTAAATATAAAAAAAATCAAAAGATTTACCATATCATGTAGACCGTGTTTAGGCAAAAGGGATTAAACTTCACAGAACAAATTTTACATAAGGCACAAAAACGTGTTTTAATGATTTATAGTCAAAGTCACATTGACACAAACTTTAAGTGCACGATTACTAAAAATTGATGTTTTATTTTCCTAATTTGATAATTTAAAAAAATATTAAAGGAAAATCATTAAAATTGAGGGCTAACTTTTTTCTTTTCCACACACACTTAGTATGTTGTTGTTTTTTAAAATTCTAAAGCTGAATTTCGATGATAATTTGGAATTCTTGGCTTGATTCCTTTTAACAGACGGTGTATTAAGTTGTAGATGTTGTGATTTTTAATTAAAAACACTTAAAAAAACAGTGGGTAAGGCTTTTTTGCCTAAACAGGGTTGATATAATATTAAATGAAACTATTATTTCTCAGATTAAAGTTGTATTCTCTAAATTATTAAATGAAACTGTCATTAAACAGGTGAAGACTATGGCCAAATATCATTTAACTAAACCATTTGTGTAAAATGAATTGTTGATGGATCCTAAGTATGAAAAACAATTATGTACAGTATTAAAAATGTACAGAAAAAGATAATGTTCTTCCATACGAATACGTATACATAATAAAAAAAATAATAGTGTTTATTCCATTATCAGAAAAGTTATATAATGATAAATATTTTTGATTAATTTTATAAAAAGTACGTCTTATTTGACAAAATATTACAAATTATTTATTGACAGATTATTTGACAAATTATTCAGTTGAAATTTGTAAAATCAGTTTACGGTACGGTCATGATATAAAATGATATTATTTTTAATTTAAGTTGGTTTATTGCTATGAGTTATTATTTTAATTCGTGTAATATTTATAGTTTGTCTGACCGTTAGCAGTAGAGATATAAATACTTTATGAGTAGCAAAACTTGAGGTAGACATTTTAAGTAAAACCAATTCATAAGATTACCCTCATTCAGACTCTCCTCTTCCGGAAATGTCACCAAGTTTTGTCGGAATGGCAATTTATCAACAGGAACACGTTTCGGATAATTATAGAAAGTTGCAGGTGGAGTCTGAAATTATCGGGTAATTAGCGGCGAGGTGCTCAAGTTTTCGCTTCGCCTACAAATTATTCGTAATTTGTGATTCAATTTATGTTTTCAGTGAATTTGTATTCTGATGAGAGGACACATTTTCAGAGTCGGTCCAAAGCTGAAAGCTCAAGTTGACGAGAGATCAACGAAAAGTGCTTAACTAAAATAAATATTGTCCAACAGAAATTGCTGCTAACTTGAATAATATATTTGTAACCTTGACATGTGATTAAGAGTGATTCATTTGATTTTACGGTATCTTTCGTAACTCAAGTTTACATACCATTTTCTATAGGGTACGATATTTACATACGCAAACGGGTTTGATAAAAATAAACAAATAAGCGGTACGTAATTAAGATTTTTTTATAAAATTGACTGGCGATGAAAATATTATCCTTTAATTCAAATTTAATGCTGCACTTTGGCGACAACAATATCTATATACTTTTGCAATACTAGGAAAAGAAACTACTACACTACGTCAAAAATGGCACTTTTTCACTATGGCTATTAATTGTCGTTTTGGTTCTGTTTTCCTCGGATAATATATAACATAGTGTAATAAAAGTTTTATTACATTATTTTCTAGTAGGGTTACAACATTATTGAGTATATCACTAGAAAGAGCGTCACAAGATTTACTACACTATGTCGATATCTTAATTTTGCCAAAAATTAACATAGTGTAGTTTACTTACCAGATTCAGAAGTGTATTATAGTAATATTTACGCTTTCATCTCGTACGGAGCTATTTATCAGACCCCGTACTCAAAGGTGTCTTATAGAGCACGCAGACATTGTATCTACCAAAGATAATTTTAAAAGTTTTTCAAGATTTGCGGCATTTTATGGGGAGCAGATTCCCTAACTGACTCGTCAAGGTTAGATGAGGAGATTGAATAAGTTGTCAGCATACCAAATGTCCAGAGTATCTCATACCATAAGAGATAGAACGACAAGGCAAAATGTTAATCATTTTTTCCTCCTGTGTGGCTCCTCTAAGGGGACAAGTTAAATCACATGCAAAAAATCATTCATGTTAATGTCAAGAAAGCAATTGCGTACAATGACGGTTGAGTGTACTGGGGGTCAATCATGGGTCGTCAAAAATTTTGTATGTTTTTATTGGATACGTTGATTTTGCCTTTATATTCTGTCAACTTGGTTTGAAAGTGTCAGGTATTTTTTTAAATTTTTAATTATAAATCAAAGATTTAGTTGAATTTTTGTATGACATTTATAAGTCATATCAAAGATAAATATATATCTGATGAAAAGTCTATTTTTTATAACATTTATACTTTTATTTAAATAAATACCCATTAAAAAGAATATCAAAGTATCGAGAATTTCAAAACAATGTTTTTTATCGTGCTGAATGAAACTACATTTCAAATTGAACGAAAAATTCTTCAAAGCAATATATATATTTATATATTTTCTTTTTTTAACCATATCCACTCCGAAAATTAGTATGTTGGTCTCCGAAATGTGAAAATTGTATTGACAGTTGTTTACGAGTAATAATTGTTAGTTATTAACTCAACCAATTTGGTCCACATCCTGATTTCGAATGCACATGAAAAATCGTTTGCAATTTTTGCCAGCTACAAGATTTGAACTCTAGACCCTTGGCTTGCGAGTTGGATGCGTTATCCACTTACCTACGAGGGCATATAATGTAAATAGTAAGACAATGTAGATTTTTTATGATCCTTTAAAGTTTGCTATAAATAAAGATTTAGAATGTTTATATTATTATTATTTTATTTCATATCCGTTTGGAAATGGAGCACATAGAACCATCGCTGCATGAAGATTTTATAAACTGTTGTTTTTTACTTGGAATAATTGGTAATTATCTACGCTACTACTTAAGTTTGGTGCTATGGTTAAAAATACAAAAAAAAAAATTGTGATTATCTA
>JAPMAE010001315.1:8215-19673 GCA_036584705.1 Rhyacophila sp. 25_7 | reverse complement strand
ATCTCAATTTTGCTAGAAATTGGCATAGTATAGTTTACCTCCCTGATACAGATTTGCACAATGTCTTACTTATTCGATATAACGGAGCATTTTTATTATCCCATAAAGATTGCTTAAACAGAAATAATCTGTGTTTTGTTTTCATGTATCATGTTTTTTTATCTTATATATAGAAAACACTTTAAATGTATGCTAAATAAAATAGAACTTACAGATTATTTCATAAAAATAGAACTCAAAGTATTAAATAGTTATGATAAATATTTTATTCTTAACCGATTTATATTATTACATCATTTCAAAAAAGAAATGAAATTACTACTATTATTTTATTTTAATGTCATACTTTTACAGATATTTTTTTCTTTTTAAACGACGTCATATCCCTTAACCGTAGAATATGGACACCACATGTTGTTTTCATGAATCCCTGTTGATATTTAGTTCTCTCGCATTTTCCCATGTCACGCTTTCGTCTTGTAGTTCTGCCAAATATATCCTGTAGACGGTATTCAAAATTTTCCCGGGACAGTTGGCTTATGCCCGGCTCAGATGCAATTCAGGTATCCTTAGCACGTAATCAAGCCAAATCTAACATTTCACTTTTACTTATAGTGTGATGAAAAGCTGCCTTTTCAGTTATTTTATAACTTTATTTGATGTATAGCCATGCAAACTTAACCTTAAAATTTGCCACAAGTTTTCGAAGCTTAGTATGCGGTTATGTTGAGAATTCATACGGTGTAATGATTCACTACCATATGGATGTGCAAAAATTAAATAAGCGACGTTTAATTTTGATCAAGTACAATTATAAATCTCAAATATTTCATTCGAAGAAGCCGAAAAATTACCAATAATTCATGTATTATTTTTTCAGTGATATTTGGAATCATATTTCTTTCTATGATTTGGACAAAATTTTCACAAACCACCACTACGTTATTAGTGTTGTAACGAATTATTACATAATTTTTAAAAACATGTCGTTGGACCTTATTCCAATCTTCTCTTTTTTAAACCACATCACGCCTCTTGAGCGGAGCATATAGACATCACATGTTGTCTCCATTAGTCTCTGTCGCTGACCAATATTTTGCATCCGCATGCTTGCGTCCCGTAACTCCGCCAAATACATCATGTATATGGTGTTCAGCGACCTCCTAGGACGACAGAATCCGGTTGATTTGAATAAAAGGCATGCTCGGTTGAGATATGATTCAGGCATTTTCAGCACATTCCCAAGCAAATTCCAAGTCTCATCTTTACCTCACAAAAAAAATATCTTATTTACCGTTTTTTTTATAAAAACATAGAAAGATTTGAAAGACATATAATACTGAAAAACATATTTCTTTATTTTGATTGTGAAAAAATAAAACTTCGTAATATTGATTTTAAACATCTCGTATATATTCGTACATACACACAAGAGTATAGACAAAAGTGAAGTACTAACTCTGATGGCTTACTAGGGATGTTCAATCATATTTTCTCGTTGAATCGTGATTAATGAACGAAAAATTGAGTCACTGAACTCACTGAAATTGTAGTCATCAATACGTCGTATTTCTGGCAGTTGTATGGGTAGTTGTTAATTCTACATTTTGTTTCGTATACGGTGCACTTTTTTGAAATATTTATATAATCATACATAATCTAGTTTTTTGTTATTATTAAGGTATTCGTCTTTTTTCTTGACTTTACCAAACGCATTTTTACAGCCATTTTTAATATAGATTCTAATTCGACAAATAAACTTGCAAATAGTTTATTACACTATATAGGTAATAACCTACTTAATCTGCAGTTCGTTTTTTTCATATTTTTTAAAAAACTTCTTATATTTTACAAAATTTCATTTTTGTATTGACCGTGTTTAGATAAAAGGGAGTAACTCTCACATAACAAATTTTACTGGAGGCACAAAAAACGTTTTTTCGATGATTTTCACATTAACACAAACTTGAAGTGCATAATGACCAATAAACCGGTGTTTTATTTTTCTGGTCTCATAATATAAAAATATTATTAAGGAAAATTATTCAAATTGAGGTTTATTGCTTTTTTCCATACAAACTTAGTAGATCGTTATTTTTTTCAAAATCTAAAGCTGAATTTCAATAATAATTAGACATCTTCGGCTTATTTCCTTTTGAGAGAAAGTGTGTTTAGCTGTATATATTATAATTCTCAAATAAAAGTACTTTTCAAAAAACTGATGGTTAAGCTTTCTTGCCTAAACAGGGTCAATATGTTAAAAAAAGCTTTCTTATTGATGTTGCAACCTGGTCTTATGTCATTATTGACCTCAAATGATCTTTAATCAATACTTTCATCACCTACAATTATGTTTTTTTATTTTATTTTAACTATATCCGTTCCAAAACAAACCATATGGATCATTAATGTGTGAAGAAACCAAAAATGAATATTTTTTCTTTTTTTATTATTCAATATTTTCAGCAACATATTTATTATCAAAACTAAAAGTCAAAATATAATTTTCAGCCTTTTTTACAATCAATGCTATTCCACTTACTTGAATATTTTTCTTTCTTTTGACGATATCTGCTCCAATACGAATCGTATATATCTTTATAACGTGAAAATTATTTTTGACAGATTTTTTTACGAGTAATAATAATTGTCAGTTATTAACTAAACCAATTTGGTTCTAGTTTCAAATACACATGAAAAAACTTGTAAAATTTTTGTCAGACATGGAATTTAAACCCTAGACCCTCGTCTTGTGAATCAGATGCGATATCCACTCACTCACAAAATCAAAAATATAGCTATATTACATAGCAAGAAATAGTAAGCCCTCGTACAAAAATTACGCCACGATCTATATTTGTAACAAAAAAAAACCTTTATCATTAGCAAAACGATAAACTATTTTCTCGTCAGTTTTGAAGGCTCGTCCAAACAATAACCATGAGCTTCCTAAACGATGTTAAATTTATTACTCCTTATCTAGTTATTATTACTATTTTGAGTATAGAGACATTTCATGTCCTCTGTAGAGTTGAGCTTTGATGCAATTATGCAAGCCATCTATTATAGGTTATGGTGAATTTGCTATGCATATTAAATGGACAGAGTTAATCGAACTGGACCCACAGTAAATCGATGGATGCGTATCTACTTATGAATTTTAGAAGCATGACCATTTATTTTATATCTCTTTTAGTTGGTAATATATATGCACTTATTTGAAATATTATTCACAGCGCTATGACAGTATTATAAAATTTCAACAGACTATCACAGTTCACGCAAAAAGTCTTTGAAAAATGATAGATTATAAAAATACTTCATGGAATAATTAAATTGTTTGCATAGCAAGGGGGCTCATGAGTTCAAGATCCGTGCTGGTTGTAAAATTTTTCAAATTTGTATTCATTTGTATTGTAGCCAACTGTAGCTTACTGACCCGACACGATTAAGCTAAAAATTAACAATTATTGCTCTAAAAAAAAACTGTCAAAACAATTTTCACATTGTGGATATCTATATACGTCGTTTCAAGCGGATATTATGTTCATTATTAATCATAGTGAAGAGTTTTGTTTATGAAGATTGAATATTCTTTTAAGCAAGTTCTCTCCTGAGCGGAACATATGAATCAACAAACACATTTTTAATTTTGTCTTGACAAATTTATTTAAAGATAGACAAACCGTAAATGGAAAACGCATTCGACAAACAAGCACGACCTGAAAGTGGTGGGTTCAAGTCTTTTGGCTGACAAATATTTCATAGGTTTTTTCATGTGCATTTAAAATCAGGACATAAAAATAAAATATGCCATAAAATAATAAATAATAAATGAAATTTACTTATTCACTAATAGTTAAAGAAACACATTTTTCTTTACAGGTTAAATTAACTTTTCATAACTCTATTAAGGTTTCCTTTCTCGCGCAACATTTTATTTATATCAGAAGTATTATTCAAAGAAAAATATTATACTCTTCAAAGATTTTCCGATAAAATAACTTTGGAAACACTGAGCACTTTTTCTTATTTCCTGAAAATAAATTATTTGATAGTTTTCCGAGAAGAGATAACAAATTTCCAACGTATAGGTTTTTTCAATATTCCGAAAGCTTTTGTGGTAAAAAATTGGGTACCGTTAAGTGAATTGAAGTTTTATTTTTAACTTTTTTCTCAGTGAAATTTGATCCATGATATATTTTTTTATAACATTAGAGTTGTTTTAACATTTTAAATGTTATAGAATATATTTCAATATAGATTTATTTTGTTTGAAAAACTATAACGTTTTGAATATTACGTACGTTATATATGAGTACTTACTTATATTATTTGGTTTAAAGTCGTCACAATAATTAACTAATTAAATAATAGCTTGATAACGCAATTTAACACATTATATAAAATATAAATCTATAGAATTAAAAGTTGATAACTTTAGTATCGATCGTCCAGTTCATCAGTCAGACATGTCCAAAAAACCAGTTTTGAGTTATTGACAAAAGCAATATTATAATGGTCACCATAAACCAAACATTATTGATAGATGATGATAAAACTTTGAGTAATTTGTCATAAAAAATAACCCCATATGCAAATTATCCGGTTCATCAGTAAGGCATTTAGAAATATCCTAGTAATAAGCCAGAAAATATTGAAATTTCGGTATTTTTTTTACTTTACGTTTATCGGCATTATTTTTCATGTAGGTATATTGTAATAATCTAAGTATTGAAATAGATACAGTGTAACATTTCACATATAACTGCATATTTAACTAAAAATTTTTTTTTTGGAGTTGTTTGACTAATGAACTGAACGGTATGTTAACACACATATTATACCGTGTGCTCATTCAACGGAATTACTTGGTTTGCAAATGTTACTTTATTAAAAGTTTTGCTACAAAATATTTCATACAAATGTTACACTATATATTTATATCAATCGCCTGCTAAACGTTATTAACAAGTTTCAATATGAAATCAGTCCAAAACACGTTACAATAGATTATTTTACTTAACACTTTTAGTATGGCTACAATAAATACAAATACCATATTTAATCACGGTAACTTAAAAAACGATTAATTATTTCATATTGTGTACATAACACTTTTATAGCGTTTTATAATACGTCTTTTGAGAATGTATTTGTTACTTTGTATGGTTTCTACGAGGGATAATTTCTTAGTTTTCAAGAAAATGCAGTATTATACGGAAGACAAAAGGGTTTCTTTCCATCAACTTTGCTGAGTAAAAAAAAAATACGAGGACAGTAATAATTCTTCACACCCTATAACACAATCCCACCAAGGTCTTGCGAGTATAATACTCGGCGTCTCTTTGCAGGGCGCTTCACGTTTATTCTGACATATACGCTTTATTGTTATCAAATGGTAAAATAGAGGAGGAATGAGTTATCATGACATAATTGAGGCGTGTATTATCAAAGTGAACTTATTTCATTTTAACAAATTTGCGATAAATGCCAAAAAACTGATTACGGTGTCGATATTATATGTTTTTTGTTATGTATATTGGAAATTGTATTTTACACTACAACTTGATATAGTAATAAAAAATGTGTAATATCGACAGCGTAAACAGTTTTTTGGCATTTACTACAAATTTTTTGAAGTGGAATAAGTTAACTTTGGAAATACTCGCCTCAATTATTACAGATTAATTATATTTTTTTGAATTTTTCAAAGATTTTCGTAATCCTCCATTAATCGTTACGGAGTAATGTAAAATTAATTATAATTGTTTAACCCACCATCACCCGCCACGTATTTATACACTATAGAGCGTATACATTGCGCAACAAACGTAGGTGTTCCACAAGAAAATGCCGAGAGACTCTCAAGAAAACTTTCTAAGACCTTGGTGTATGAATGCAGTAGATTTATACTGTTCTCATTAAATAAGTTATCTACTATGTATAACTTATGGGAATAGACTTTTATATTGACGAATTTTGAATTACAGTACAATATTTTTAAACTACGCCGAAAAGCTACTGTTTTGTTTAACATATTGTGTTGTTTTTTTTATAAAACGAGTAGACCAATTTATTTAAATATTTGAGATAAATACTTTATTCTTCAATTTGAAAACATAGATTTAACATAAACAACTAAGAATAATTTAATATTTTTAATTTCAGAATATATAAGCTGAACTTCAAAATCAACAAACAACATAATTCGTATAGTATTGACAGAACCGATAATTATTCTGATTACTATGATTAGCTTTTTGGTTTATATATGATTTTAATATTTATTATTAAGCAATTAATAGCCCGATAATGTTGGAAATTTGAGTCAACCTGTGTGGGTAATTAGTATTTTCATTGAAGCTATTATTCTTTTTATTTAATCGAATTCAACTATAATGGCCTTATTTGTTATTGCATGATATCCTTCATACATTTATCCTAATTTCGTTACCTTATATGATGTGAGATATGGGCTACATAACACTACATAAATTTATTTTACATATTCTATGATTTAGTTTTATTTATCAAAAACTGAATTTTAATATTTACAGTTTTCAGATTTTAAAGGTACAAAATTAAAAATGAACACAAAAGGCTAATTCATCTAATAACAAAAACATAAAAATAACAAATGTTATGCAATTTCATGCACGTCATCAAATTGCGAGGCACAATCGCCATGAAACTAAATACGTATTTTTACATTAGAGATTTTTCGATAAATTAACGATATACGATATTTCGACTCAATATAGTATTTGAAATAATTCATGCGAATAACAATTATCCATTATAAAGCATAGACAATAATTGTCATTTTATCGTATGACACATGAATAATGGTAATCATAATATTATCTGTCATTGACTGTCGATAAAGTAGATTCCGCTTGCGTGGCAATAAACAAAACACATACTAAATTCTATCAATGACATTTCGTACGAGTTTATTTTTGCGTCTACCCATGTGCGATGCGATTAATGTCTCTCGTTACTGGAAAGTATTTTTGTTAATAATTGATGACTTTAAAAAAATATAATTTATTTATTTGCAACAGTTTGATTCAAATATTTGAAAACGCGTAGCATTATTATTTTGATATTATCAAATTTCATATGTATTAATTTAATTACTTGGGAACCAACATCTCCAAAATGAGTGGGATACCCTGGAGCTTACAAGCAGACTAAAAAGTGGAAATACTGCGTTCTTTGCGCTGAAGAGTCCATTCAAATCCGAAATTCTGTCGAAAAATATAAAATTCCGAGTATATAATGTAACCGTAAAACCTATAGTTCTGTATGGATGTTAAACTTGGAGCCTGATGGAGAAACAGGAAAAGGCCATGCAGGTATTCGAAAATAAATTACTCCAAAGCATAAATACTTAACAGGATTACTCAAAAAAACTAAAGAGTTCGTATCCGCACTAATTCTGAGCCTAGCGAGCAATTATATTGAATGTATTGAGAGTCACTCAGATAGGCAAGTCATGTTGTACAAATCAAAAAAAAAAGTTTTCGACTAGCACTGACAATTTATTCTTTACGAAAATATCTGCAACGCGTTACTATCTAACTCATCATAATCGATCGTGTTTAGGCAAAATGGATTAACCCTCACAGAACAAATTTTACAGGTGGCACAAAAACATGTTTTAATGACTTTTAGTCAAAGTCATATTAACACAAACTTGAAGTGCAGCATGACCAATAAATTGGTGTTTTATTTTCATGATCTGATAATTAAAAAAGTAAAATCATTTAAATTGAGGTTTATTGCTTTTTTTCCATACAAACTTTTAACCAAAAGGTTATTATTATTTTTTAAATGTAAAACTGAATTTAGATAATAATTATACATTTTCGCCTTATTTCATTTTGACAGAACGTGTATTTCGCTATGTACATTGTGATTCTCAAATAAAACTACTTTTCAAAAACCTGAGGGTTAAGCCCTTTTGCCTAAGCAGGTTCGAAATAATATCTAAACATATAGAATAAACGTGTTAAAAATGGTGAGTGAAATTTGTGACAGTTTTTTGCCAATATCTTTAAAGGTACGTTTTTCGATCCCAATTGTTTTAATTTTCAAACCACATCCGTAGCATACGATTTGATAACAGGAGATAAAACTTAACCTTTTCAGGAGTGAAGTTTTTAATTACGTTTGCACAATTGGATGAAAGTTTTATCATTGATCTAGCTTTAAATTTTAGACTATATTAAATGTATGCAATACTATTATGTTATAATGTTTATTTGATGCGTAAATATTATTCACGAGTATTTTGTTGCTTAGTGCTTGATGTACATATACGTCTATAGTTCTTTAAAGTGAATTTTGAACGGACGCATATGCGTGTCCATACTCTGGACAGGTTAGTATTTAATCTTTTCGTATGTTTATAATGAATATTATTATATGATTGATGTTCAATTATTTCATGTAACTATAATAATTTATTATAATCCCAACAGATGTTTTACAAATTAATCACTGTAGTATACAATTATTATAAAAAAAAATATCTACAGCGCAATATGGGTTTCGAATTCGGGAATATTTCTAACATATCATTTTAATATTATGTAATGTCAATTAAAAATAATCGTTTAAGCTACATTCTAAGTAAATTAACGACAAACTATAATTACTATTCTATAAAATTGGTATGCGTAATCTACGTTCTAAAGTATCCAGTAGAAATGAATTTAATATTCTGGAGTTATTTACAAACGAATACATTCTTTTATCAATATGATTTCTGTATTATTTTTAACAAATTAAGTTAAACATATAATTATGTTTAACTTAATTTGTTAAAAATAAATTAAAATATATTTGAAATTTTGTTTATAATGTTAGCAGTAAATATATTAATTCAGTAAGTACTCTTAGAGTATATCTGCGCGAATGTAATATTCATACCTCAGTTCCAAAGTGTAACAAGTTAAAAAGTTGCAGTTTTCAGTTATATATAATTAAATGCTGTGAATACTGAATCTATCAGTTCTAAAAAATATCTATATATTTGTAATCTGTAGATATTTTATAATGACAGTAATTATTATTCTTCAGAATTATTTAGAAAATTATTGAAAGCTTTTTTATATTAATATTATATTAGAAATGTATATATATTGATTACATTATAAATAAAAAAAATATATATTTATATATTCCTATAATTTCATTAAAATCTGCAGAAATTTGATGTATAGTAAAAAAACTTAACATGCCCGACATCTTGTTTCCTAATTATCTCAGAAATTTTATTTTCAAGTTGTTACACTATGGAACTGAAGTATCAAATATACGCCAAATTACTTAATAAATATCGTTAGTCAATTTTTGGTAATTATTTTGTACATTTAGTTTAAAATACATAAGTAAATTAAAAATAATATTGTAATTTGTATTTATGTATTATAATAATATATCTGAACTTAAAAAGTGCAATATATTAACGAATATTCTTAAATATATCAAAAAGAAAATCTTTTTCAGATCAATACATTACAGAAACTAAATAAATTATTATCAAAAAGACATTTACCACATTATTGTCATCTAATTATGTACGAGTATATTAATTTCTTTACTTTGGAATATTACAGGTTTGACTCGAGAGCTACATTTTATTTTATTAGATTTTTATTTAAAATATGAAATAGTTATACAAGTCAAAGCATAATTCTCAAATAAACTTGACTTATAAAGCTTTATTTGAATATAGATATTAAGGACTTGATTTTCATTGTATCCAATTGCAAATCTTTTTTTTACCATATTCACCCCGAAATAAACTCAACTAATCTGGTCCATGTCCTGGTTTCTAATGCACACGAAAAAAATATATGCAATTTTTGCTAGATACAAGATTTAAACCCTAGACCATCGATTTTTGAGTCGGATGCACTAACTACTTGTAACACTACTTCCTGCAAATTAAAATTGTATAGCTAACACTTTGACCAAATTTATGTAAATATTTATAGTTTACAAGAAAATACTTTATTCATATTGTAATAGATTGATATTCCATGAATGCCATGTACGCTTATTATATAAATCAGTTACAATGTAATATTATCTTTATTTAAAGATATAAAAAAATATCTTATGCATCACTTCTCAAGTTCAGATAATATTATTGCTAAATATATTTTAATTCTATAGAAAAAAAGTATAAAAATCTATTTAATATTGTACAAGGTTGAATAATAAAGGGTAAATAAAGACGTTTTATGTTTGTATCGTAGTTTTATAAACTCGATTGTATGGCGATGAAGTAAACATTTAGAAGAATTATTTGTATGTTTGCTAAACGCAATAAAAACAATTTGTATTAAAATAGTAATATAACATGCTTGCTTCAAGGAAAAGCGAAAAATCAAAGGCAAACGCTGGGACCAAGAATGTAAAAAGAAATGAATGTTATGCATAAGAAAATTGAATATCCTCTGCCAAAAGTTTTTGTTGAATATTAAAAAAAACAAACGTTTCTATCCAGTTTGAGCAAGTTCTATTTCACTCATTTTATTATATAAAGAAATATTTATATACATCTCTTCGAATATTTTTTAAATTTTCAACTCTGTCTACGTATTATATAATGAGAAAACAGAACAAATGAACGCTTATTTTATTTTAATCTAGGACTTATAATTTGCGTATTAATACTATTGAAGAGACCGTTAATATGTCTACGCAATAACAGATAACTTATTATTTTCACAAAATGTATATTTAAAACATTTTTGTGCATTTAAACCACTCGTACTAAACCTTTTTTCTACGTGTCACAAATATATGTGTGTACACAAGCATATGCTGCTAATTGCTTAATAGTTGCTGTTTCAAAGTGTCAGGATTTTCTGCTATGGGTCATGCGTAGAATCTAGCTAAACCACAGTGAATATGGAGGGATGATTTAAGTCAGGAAAAGAGAACCTTTTTATGTTGGTATGCCACGTGTATTCATTTGTTATCAACTAATCAAGAAACGACAAGAATATACATAGTATAATATATCTGTATCTGGGAGGAAAACTACGCTATATCAAATATAGCACTTTCTTACGATGAATCTTCAAAGTTGTTTTGGTGTCGCGTTGTTCCCTCGGATACTTCATAACATAGTGTATTATTTCTTTCGTTTTATTATTTTATATTAGAGTTACAGTATAATTGAGTATATCTGTAGAAAGGGCGCCGCAATATATACCACACATCAATATTTCATTTTTGCCAATTATTGACATAGTGCAGTTTACCTCCCATGTGCAGATACAAATTAAAACTCAATAATTTGCATGGACCAAAGCAGTTTTCTAAAAAAAACCGTGTTTCAAACTGACGATTATTTCAGCGAACTTGAGCTATAAATTAGTCTATAAGGCCATACTGGAGGGCTTACATAACCGCATTTTCCCCAACTATGATC
>JAPMAE010001313.1:2435-14099 GCA_036584705.1 Rhyacophila sp. 25_7 | reverse complement strand
TCCTCCAGTTGTATACACTTATCTGTATATATCGTAAAGCTATTCGCCAGATGCTGAGAGGCAAGTGCTAAATTCAAAATCCGTCGTACCTAACAGTGACTATGCCTTCCATTGACTAAAAGACCTGGTATTCCAGATTATGAACTGGGAAGATGGCTAACCACCATAAAATCTAAATTGTTATGAAAACAAAAAAAATCATAAATTCAAAAAATGTTTAATATTTTTGAAGCAAAGCAATTTAGGAAGACTCGAGAGCGAAATGTGGTTACATTTGCTACCGAATTCCAGCTATATTTAATTGAACTCTAAATTTTGAAAATATGTATGGTAAAAAACATGCTTAATAGGAATCTAAGAAAAATTTTAAAATTACTTTTTTTTTAACATTTGTGGCATTTTGCAGAAAGCGTTTTTGTACAGACTCCCATGACTAGTCAGGTTGATTAAGTCGTCAGCAGAGATGGTTAGACGAGGAAGAAAACTGCTGTCTGCTAGTCAATTTATCATCATTAAATTCTAGTCTTTGCGCTAAGGTTTTAGGTTATAGCGTTCCGTGCATGAACATAATATGTATTGATACATTGACGTAGCGTAACATATTAAACAAATATGTTTTGAAACCACTGGTAAACTGGTATAGATAATATTCCCAATCGATCAATACATTATTTTTAATGTTTAGTTGTGTGTTGCCCTACATATTATGTACAAAATAAAATATCAAATTGCCTAAAGCACATAGTACGTGTCGATGTGTACAAACTAAAGTCGAAAGTTTAAAGAAACTAGGATAGTGACAATGTGTAGATAACATGCAAAAATCGTGACAGCTTTACAAAAATCAGTATATATAATTAAAAATTGCATCGTTTCAATCACCTACTAACTGCATTTATTTTTGAAAACAAAAAGATTATAACTACATTGAATGTCACACCTCGATAATTTTTTTCCACTCCACTATATGCAAAAAAATCGCAAACAATACTATTAAGCGTTATATATTATATAAAAGGGATGCTATGGTGCGAATGGGGCCGAAATTATACCAATTGAATGCATATTATCAATATGTACTCGTATTTCATATTTACACACTGGCCCGGCGACAGGAATTTTAGACCCCGTTACTCTGAACGTTTATGGGCCTGTAATAAAATGATATCTCATTACTAGCTATGACATAGGGCTCTCTTTCGACCCCTAGTTCAGCTATATCCGCAATTCCCTAGTCTCCGGACGTGTTTAGAGGTGTATTTTTCCATGTCTCCCTCACCATGAAACTGGGCGGGGTCCCTAGGGAACAGACCCTTAGTTTCTTTAACTTCTATCTATCTATGCAAAGTAATACCTATGAGCTTGATTTCAAATGTTACATATGCTCGTATCACCACCTGTGTATTAATAAAGAAAGATGTCATGACTGCGCAATTCGAAAGCAAGCGTTTGGCGTTGAAATTTAATAATTTAATTTGTGAAATTTCAATATAGAAGTTAGTACATATCAACAGTGTTTAGGCAAAAGGGATTAACCCTACATAAAATATTTTACAGAAGGCACAAAGAATATTTTTTAGTCACACGTTTTTTTAACGATTTTTAGAGAAAGTCACATTGACACAAACTTGAAGTGCATGATGATCAATAAATTGGTGTTTTATTTTCTTGATCTTATAATTTAAAGTTATTGAATGACAATCATTAAAACTGAGGGCTAATGCTTTTTTATTTCCACGCTAACTTAGTAGGTCGTTCTTTTTTCAAAATCTAAAACTGAATTACGATAATAATTCGACATTTATGGCTTAATTCCTTTTGACAGAATGTGTATTTAGCTGTGTACATTGTGATTATCAAATAAAACCACTTTTAAAAAAACTGAGGGTTAAGCCCGTTTGCCTAAACACGGTCGATATATAATATGTAGTTGAAGGAATTTCATTTTTGGTTAAACGATCATACTAAAACAAACTATTATAGATTTACACAAATTTCCCACAATAATGCCGTAAGACCTAAATATGAAAAGAGAAACAGTCGCGAATTGTCCAGAATTATATGTGTCATTATTCTCACACATGTTTTAATATATATATATACTCTGTACACACATCCATAATAAAACCTCAAAATTTAAAACAAATTCATACAAGTTGGATTCAAAAATCGTTGACATGGACATTTCATTCATAAATTTATACTGCCGACGCGTTAAGCGAATCCATCGGCGAAACCAAATCAGGTAGGCGTTAAATAATGCAATAGAACAAGCACCTAACCTAACTAAATGTGCAACAAACCAAACGTACCAAATACTGACGTCAGAATCTTAGCCGACGTAAATATGAGCAGGAGTCCGTACAGGAATCCCACATGCAGAAAAATTTGCACGATTAGATCCGGCCACCTGTACTTCGCTACGAAAGGCTCATCGCTCGGATCGGCGTTAGGATTGAACGTCCATTCCGTTTTTGGTCCACCATTTGTTAATTTCTTATCGTCAGATTTTTCTTTTATGCTGTCGATGGCTTCGGCTGCAGAGCACGGTATTGTGGGCAGCTTGTCAATGAAGGGTGTGTGTTCCGGTTGGCAGGCCTGTTGCCTCGTCGTCATGCTGCTACTTGTCGAGTCGGGCGCCATGTCGATGACGTCACAGAGTATATATTGTGAGTTTTAATACATCAGGTTGGACAATCTGCAAGTAAAAAACAATAAATTTGTTAATACTTATATCAGCGTAGGTATGTGGGTAGTATTTTAAAAAAGGAGTATTTTTTCCAAGGTGGTGGATCAGGGTAACGCAGACAAATATAATTAATTATTACATTATAAATAAACATATTTGCGAAAATAATACTAATGGAAGATCAATAAATTTATTCCTTAAAATTACGTATACCGGCGATTGAAAGACATCGAAGGCTTTCCCAGGCTGTTGAACTGGTGTTCTACCGCTAAAATGTTATTAAGAACGTGGTATTTTTCATTATATTACATACAACGCCCGTTGAACGGGCTTCAACCAGAAGATTTTAGACTGAGTAACTCTATATCGACGGCTTAACCCTCAGTTTTTTAAAAAGTGCGTTTATTTGATAATCACAATGTACACAACTAAATACACGTTCCATCAAAAGGAATAAAGCCGAAAATAGCGAATTATTATTATAATTTAGCTTGAGATTTTGAAAAAAGAACGACCTACTAAGTTTGTGTGGAACGGAAAAAAAGCATTAATCTTCAATTTTAATGACTTTTCCTTGATAACTTTTTCAATCATTAGATCAAGAAAATAAAACACAAATTTATTGGTCATCATGCACTTCAAGTTTGTACCAATGTGACTTTCACTAAAAATCATTTGAAAAAACGTTTTTTGTGCCTCCTATATGAGGATTAATCCCTATTGCCTGAATACAGTCGCTATGTATGTATATATATATGAAAACGCCATAGAGAATAATTTCAGACGCAACCAGTAAAGTAAAACGAGAATTTGGTGTTCGCAGCAGGCATTGGTATAATACGAATAAAGTATATGCTCATTCACATCGTGCATTTAGAGAAAGCCCTCCGGCCGTTTATTTATCTCGACTCCCGTCTTCTTTCATTTCCCGCCGACGTCGAGCCGCACCCGGCGCACCCCTAAGGCATTGACTGGCATGTGGCGTCGTAGTGACGACTCGGCGTCGCTTCCCAAGGACATAGCCGATCGATTTAAAATCCGAAAGACGCCCAACTGTGGATACGGAATGATTTATTTTTAAGACTTTCAAGCGTTGAAGCTATTACAACGTTTTTAACAAATTAATGTCGACGGAAGAATGAAAGATCGCACAAAGGAAAAAAATAATTGTACGAGTATATCTCATGGAATTGAATGTTTTCGTACACTCGTACAATAAATAGATTGTATATGTTCATGGAAAATTATAAAAAGGATTCGTACATACTTAGTGTACATAATATGTGTGATACATACTCGTATTCTAATTGAAAGCTTGTTTGTAAAAGAAAATCCAGATAATATTTTTTAAAGATTAAAGGTGCCCCTAGACGATCAATAATATTGCACAACCTATAGCACAATATATTGCTAGGATCACATACACGTTACAACATAATTGCACAATAAATAGTCTATTACTTACCCCTCTGCAGTCAACGTGTGAAATAGTGATGAAGCAAGTTGTGTGACCATGGGTTAAAGAAGAAGGAGAAAAGAAAGTGCAGATGGATGAAGGAATGGTTAAAAAAAAAGGTTGCACATTAAATATCTATATTATGCGATCTTTCAATACGACCTACAGACGGTCAATATTATTGTGCAATGTCAATTATTGAGCAATACATTGAGTATAATATTGATCGTCATGGGGCCACTTTACAGTAAGTATTGTTTATATGACGTGTTACCATTAAAATAATATAGGCGTTGGTAGTTTTCACGAACAAGTATACATATATCGTCGTTGTACTGACAAAGGGCGTAGTATCGAAAAATTACCGTTTTTACCTAATAATGCAGTTTGGTAGATTTACGCACGGTCTATCATCTGTTAAGCCAAGCTTAGCGATACATAGTCCATTTACTTTTCTGTAATATTAAAATGTTACTACTTATTAAATCGTTATTGAATATTTTATTACTGCCAAAACGTATTAATCGACTAAGGATTATTTGGCTGATCAGATAAAATGTTTCTACATATATATATAATATTCTAATTCTAGAAAAAAAGTCAACAAAACTTACAGTCTCGGTTGTCCTGCTATAATCGTTAAATATATGTAAGAGACTCAAACTTTAAAATCAAAACAGTCTTTTTTGTCTTAGCGCTATCTGACAATATACCGACGATATGTACGTTAATTCAAATATTATATATGGCAATTAAATGTTATTCTAACCTATTAAATAAGCAACAACATGTTTTCCACAATTTAGACTACTGTCAGATTACTCGTAAATATTATTAAAAAGAATCTCCGTGTATCAGGCAGGCAGAGAGTGTTGTCGGATAAATCAACAGGTAGCCAGAGTATTTCGCGCTTCGCTTCTTCACAGGATATAAGGGCGATTAGCCGCCGCTAGTCTTGGCACCCGGTAGGCTTCCCAGGCAACAGGTAGGCTGCAACATGTTGCTTTCACTAAGCAACGAAAATAGAATACGCAAATCATTCATTCATTTTACCGTCGCGCATACTCTTGACGTGCCGTTGGCTCCATTCCAAGCATACACATACACTTAGTCACCCGTAATAAAGTAATCAATAATTATTTTAACATATCAAATTTGCAAGTGACAGATTTAGAAAACGAATGTTCAGAACCATCTGATCAAACAAATAATATACAGTATATAAATAATAATTCAAGTGCAAATCATTTTACACGAAGCCTTAGTCATAAATATAGATACAAAAAAAAAACTTAGTATGTTTGATGTACTAACGTAACAAGTTACGATATAAGGTTTACATATACAACACATCATGTGGGATTTACAGTTAATTAAAACGCAACATATCCAATAAATCTATCAAACAAAAATACACAGAATAGTGAAGAAAGTAAAATTCTTAATTATATTTATAAAGAAAACGGATTCTAACTTTTTTTCACGGTGATAAAACACTATGATAAAATAAAATAAATAAATACTAAAATAAAATACTATGTACATACATGATCTATTCTATATATGCGAGTATTCTTTGACGTCGTTCGAAATTTGATCAATTTACCACTCGAATGTTCATTTAAATAACTGCACATACTTTTAATAAATTATGGGGATCTATTTGTTTAATTTGGTACATACACAACCTACCTAAATGTTACATGCGACGAGCAGTAACCTCGTGTCCTATTATAGAAGTAGTGCTTGATAAAAGAAAGTGAGTTATAAACAGTAAATAATATGGTGGATATGCAAGACCCTGTATATTTTATTGATCTTCAGAGATGTCAAATCTTTTCGCTTTGAGAAGTTTTTTTATTTTGTATTAAAAAAAAAATGTCTAAATAAAATTACTTGGTATCTTTTCAGGACTAGTTTATAAATCTTATTAATCGATTTCCATTATATTATATTTTAAATTAAACGTATCTTATTATTTTTTATTTTGTATAGCGCATCCACCTCATGAGCCCCTCGTCTAGGGTACGAATCCCGTAGCTGTCAAAATTTGCACACGTTTTTTCGTGTGCATTTGAAATCACCACGTGGACCAAATTGGTTGAGTTAATAACTGACAATTACAACTCCACATTGTAAAGATCCATATGCTTCGTTTAGGAGTGGATATGGGTAATTAAAAAGAATTAATTGTTGTCGTTTTTTGTTATTTTTTAAATTTTTTTGTCAATCATCATATTTTATGTTTCAATATTAAAACAATATAAAAAATATATATGTAATGGGGATTACGTTATAATTTGATATACGTATATTTCGAGAATTCATCGTAGATATTTAACCTATCATATTTATAGTAGGAATAGGTTTACATTCTCGTTCACCATACATATTATAATATAAAGCGCCATACCGACGCCTTTTCTTGAAATCTTAATAAGTCATTTATGAGAAAACATTAGACAATATTGCGAAAAAAATATTACCGCTGCAAGGGCGTATACTCGTATACACTCCAGGGAAAATTCAAAAATTTATGTGCGTACAAGACGGGGGTTTTTTGTACACCCATACGGAACGATTTTCATTAAAAAAGAAAGTCTTTTAGGAACTAAGATTCACCGTAATTATTCGACTATTAAAATCTAAACCAGTCTATTCGTACACGTGTCATGAAAATTGGTGGAAACTGATCAATAGATTATGAACACTTTCACAGGGAGTGAGTGGTAGATATTAGCGGGTTACGTATAATGCAATATCAAGTAGTTGAGCTAGAGGACAGCGCTTCCGCCTTTCAATCTGAGTATCGCGTAGCTCTTGCTGGCTATAATTACATACGTTTTTTCACGTGCAATTGAACGCGGTGTAATGACGAAATTGGTTGAGTAAATAGTTATAATGTAAAGATCCCATATAATCAATTTTGAATTGGATATGGATTTTTAAATGTATACTAATGGAAGAAAATCTATCAATAAATAACTGCGACATAAAATATGTAGTAACGAAATAGGTGAGGCGGTCGAATTGTCATTACATTTAAAATTTAGTTTTGAAAACGATAATAGTGATAGTCACACATAAAAATAAAGAATTAATATGTTTCATAATTTAAAATATTCTTCCGTAGCCTTTTTAGTTGCCACATTGTCAATACTATCATTGAATAAATAATATAAGTTATTCTACATACTCGTACATGATATCAAGCATACCTTTTTCGTATCCCATATTAAAACTTCTATTTGAAAACGGATTAGTGATTAGGTTTTCTTGTTTCTAACGACACATATATGACATAATGGTGCTTTTTGGTGGTCTTCATAATTATGCAATATCGCGATCAATAGACAGCTACAAGCAAACATACTCGTATTTGCCTAGAAACCAATTACGATCGAGTGTTATTATATATATTATTACTTTAAAATATTATTAGCAATATTTGACATAATATGTTTGGTGTATCATGCGTATAAATAGCTACAATACATATTGAAAAGAAAATCGCAAGGAGAGAAAAAAATGGAATAATAATAATTCGCGTGGCACTCGCTGTCGAGCGCAACGGGGGATGGAAAGCGACGGCGCCAGCGATCCTCGGAAGTAATCAGATTGCCTCCCTTTAATCCCCATTTCCACCCGTCCCTAAGCAATAACCTAATTTCGTCAGCCTCCCAAAAGCCTGAATTCTCTGCGACAAACAACTATATTGGATTCCTCGACAAAATTAAAGAGACGAGCCCTCGGATCGTTTCGGGGTATATGATTAATTTCATATGTGTATCTTCTCGAAATTTTGGATAAATATGACAAAAATTGATTATATAACGAATTAAATCTGATTTCATATTTTAAAAAAAATCATTTTATTCGTAAAATACATAAATAAACTAATCTATAGATCGGAATATTTTTTTCTAAATCCATCGGCATTTTTTTGAAGTTGAAGAAACGCGTTTTGCTATTTAACCTGTCCAGAGTATGGACGTGCATATACGTCCGCTTAAAATTCGCTTTGAAGAAGTATAGACGTATATCAAGCACCAAGCAATAAAATACTCGTATATCTTATTTATGTATCAAATACACATTTTACAACAATAGTATTGCATATATTTAATAAAATTAAAAATTGAAAACTAGGTTAATGAAAAAACCTTCACCCAATTATGCAACCGTAATTAAAAACTCACTCTCGAGAGGTTAATATTCTAGTACAATTGAACCTTAAATTTTCAGGAATACAAGTATTCGTATTTTCCCACTATGCCGTGTTACATAAATAAATATTGTATTAGGAGTGAAAATTAAAACAAAAATAATCCTTAGTAAAACATTTTACCAAAGAAATGTCATAGCAACGATGAATTTTGGTGTTCCGAGGTTATTCAACTCGTTTAATTACCAATTACTCCCTAGATACAGATTAATTTCATAATGGATAGTGATGAAATTAAAGTCAGTATTAGATAATAAACTACGGCGTGCGACTACGAACACCACAATTTGTTATAATTAAACCCGCCCGTAATAATACCAATTGTTTATCGTTACTTACACGAAAAAGTAAAATTATTAACGCTAGAGTATAAATTAAGTTATATTAAAAAGTAAATACATGTATATTGTTAAAAGATTGGTAACGGGTAACAGAAAAAGATAGATTCAGCTAATAGCAAACAGTATTGCATTTCTTTATCTTATATGATATATACAAACCTAACCGCAACAAATACTATAAAACATTATGTGAAGATGCCATTTTCTTGATAACTCGATATTAATTAATTTTGAAAGCGTATACAAAACGGATATACTGGAATTTATAATAAAAAAAACTTTGACACTGAGTAAATATAGTTAGTACTAGAATAATAGACACGTACTTATTCTAACTGGATTGTTAAATTTATATTGTTCAAAACAAAAGCACACGTGATTACGTCACTCAGGAAATGTATTAACATGTCTATCTCTTTTTAAGCCAATAAATTTTAACAATGGAACAAATTACGTTGTGACTTTGTACACTTTGGCGAATAATAAGTATTAACCTCACAAACAGCGATATATCACGTATGCAGAAAAATAGAAAAAAACACTAAAATATATGTAATACTTACAATAAATAAATTATTAATGCTTACATAAGTCGTTCCCAATAGGTTATTAATATTTTAATATAATTATTTCATATAATTTTGGTACGTTAACAAACAGACACATGGTAACGCATATAAGCATGTTTGGGTCTTTGTGAGGTAACAAGACGAGCATTGGTTCATGTTTTTATATTAATACGTTGAGATCGAATGTGCATCTGTGAGTAGGTAATATTTTGTTTTATTACACATACACATACATTATATCTCTGTTGAGATTATTTGTAATTTTTCGATTTATTGCTTGACCCATCCCGGCGCACACACACCATTGTAAAATGTGTCTAGGGTATGTGTATTAATATTTATATTACATCATGTATCTACATATATTACTGATTCATGATGTGAGCCTACACGATATCGTAGTTACAAAATCTTCACAGACACTAAAATAACAATATAGGTTAGTTAATCGCCAAATATTTATGGTCATTACTGTATTTTACTTAGTGCCAAAAACGAAAGAGTGAACAAAGGAGTTCCGATTACAATTCATTCTACTGTTATCGCATCATAAGGGTACAATTTACTCGCCCGGTCGGAATCCCATGAATAATGCATGCCTGGAAAAGTGGGTTCATTTTTATTTTGAGTGAGCGAAAATCGCATTACACAAAGCCTATTCCGAAAATGGAAAGCGACGCAATTACTCCGACAGAGGGAGGTGAGCGTCTCTTAAGGGGTGGTGACGTCAGAGGCATATAACGTCATAAGCAACACAAAAACAATATTTTATTATATCTGTTCTATTACGAAGGGTTAAATTTGTATTCTAACATAAATTTCGCAATGTATTTGGAATATTTATAAATATAGTATATTGTGAATATTTTAATGCGTCATTCAGTTTTGCGAAATATACAAAGGGGTCGTCCATAAAACACGTAACGTGTTTTCTTAGTGTTTCCCTCCCTTCCATGTGACATCATGTAGACATTCAGTTTGACCCCCTTCCCTCTTCTTAAAAGTTACGTAACTTTCGACATTAAATAGGAATGAAATTTACATTCATTCTATCCACTTTTTGAGAGGAAAAAGTGTTAAGTAACAATAAAAATTAACCCATCCTCCCCTATGTAACACCATGTAGATATTGGCGGTCACCCCTCCCTATCCCTCAAATGCGTTACGTGGTTTATAGACGACCCCAAGGTGAAATGGAGTAGTGCGGTCGAGATGCAAATGTTCTGATGATATCAAGGTTATTCCAGATCAACGGCACCCTCTGAGCCATTCAAACACAATATTGTAAGAAATTGTAGATGACGTCACGCCTATAATGCAAATTCGATTAAAAGGGGTCTAAAGACACTTAATAAATGATATTATGCAATATTATTAAAGTGCGCCTTAATTTGCACGACAAGTGTTCTTATACGAAGAAAATTTCCACTGTGCGCTGCAACGCAAACATCTATGTGTAAATATCGTCATAAGAGAAATATTAAACGAAATCTTCTGTGAATATGTTCTTCAAACAAATTCGTCACATGATAGCAAAATAAAGACAAATAATTGAATTATCCAAACCTGATTGTATAATATATATAGACGGCGTCTACGACCGTAAATGTTTGGTTATTGCACTATAATTTATATTATTATTTCAGAGATAGAATTAGAATTATGTTTTCATCGTTCGAAGCCGTCTTTTCCACTTTATTCATTTATATTTTTACATAAAACAAAGTTTGACCTTGCAAAATATTGAAATATTACCGAAAATATTGAAATGTGCGTATATCGCTTTTTGTAACTGGACGCTTCATATAGTACTCGTACGTCATAGTATATGAATAATACATAAAGTATACCACAGGATGCGGCAGTAGCGATTAAGCAATTTTTATGAGTTAAAATAAAAATAAGTTAAAAAATATATGAAAAACTTGGGCTAGGTCAGGTTCAAAATCTATTCTGGCACGCTTTAATGTAACGTTTTATCAAAATAATATACAAACAATTGGTTTTGATAGATAAAGTCGTTGATATACTCGTATGCAAGGGACGCACACTTTTAAAAAACTATCCGTTAAATAATTTTACTTCAATATTATTTGCAGTCTGTTGGATAAGAAACGAAACGTAAAAAGTATGTTGTAAGAATCTCGCTAAGAACACATGCTGGACATGCTAACACAATAAGAGACAACGGGTGCGGGATAAAAAAAAACTGCTAGAAATACTTGCAAAATAGACAAAAGTGTAGTGGAAAAATAAGAATTAGAAAGCCAAATAAATAACCTAAATAAACGATTCGATTGAAAACTTCTAATATGATACAGAATTAAATAACCAAGATTAAAATGGGTATAGAGAAAATAAATCTTACATACTGTATAGGTAAC
>JAPMAE010001312.1:0-20354 GCA_036584705.1 Rhyacophila sp. 25_7 | reverse complement strand
ATTCAAATTTGTCTAGCAAACTTCATTTTAAGATGTGCGAGTTAACTCGTTCCTGGCACTCAACCAGTTAATATTAAACCATATACAGCTAAATTTAATAGATATCCAACATTATTTGCTCCCAATTCTTTTACGTGATACACTAGTTCATACGCAGTATTTCTATTTGTTATTTATCGCCGCAGACACACCGTACCCTTCACTAGTTAATTATCCGTGTAATTGTATTTCATTGTTATCACCATTGCTTTGTTGGAATTTCAAATTAATTTTAATAATAAATATTTCAATTACACAACCTGTTCTATAAGTGGGACATTGCTTGTTTCTTATTCATCGACTATTTCTTTGTTGGTATGTAGTTAACAATCTGTAGTTTAACGCGTTGTTATTTTTAATTATCAATAACTTAAACACACCACGCGTGTATTAACAATGTGCTTACTGTGTTAACAAGTGTAAAAATGGGAAAGGTTTCACAGTGAAAATTACCCCTAGAAAAGGAAGAAGGCTGTCATAGATAATTAGGTGAAAATTTTATAAGATATGTTTAGCATAGTGGTACAGACGGCATTAGCACGGATGAGAACTCTGATGTTCATAATTTTACTCAAAAAACCCTCGTGAAGGTTGGATGAAAGAAAATAGAGCCCGATAACTGGTATTCCACTTGTCTTAACCAATCTTAAAAACAACACTTCATATATTTTACATCAATTTAAATATCTACTGATAAGATGTAAATATTTCAAAATAACTAAATAATATTATAACACACAATAACATCAAATCCGAAACGGTTGAGCTAATAATTGACAATTTTTACACGTATAAAACTGTCAAAAACAATCTTCACATTGTGAGGATCCATATGCTCCGTTTCGGAGCGGATATGCTTAAAAGAAAAAATAACCCAACATATTCTTCATGTATGTTTGTTAACTGTTCTTCTTTCAGTTATCTTGTTTTGCAAAACAACAACTCGTACAAGACATATACTTTTAGACATTAAACTACCTTGATAGCCGGGGTTTTCTTTGACGTGATATACGAGTACGTATAATATGTACATGAAGATCACAAGGAAACATCATACGTTGACCACATTTTTGTATATGCTTCTACAAATTTAAAGTGAGGTATTATACAAAAAAAAAATGTACATACTGTCAATTTTTGACCACCTCTAAAAAACTACATAGTAAGTTTTATTAAAAATGTATATTGTCGTCATACGTGATATTTTTTTATTACACCATTTGCATACTTTATAATACGATTAATCGTTAAACGAAGAAACACGACACATGTGTTTTCAATTTAATCCGTCATCTTTATATAAATAAACACTTTTGATTTTATTCTGCTACTCAAATTTTATCAGACGTTTACACGGCAATTAATCATCCGCTACGCTTTTCATCAAAACAAGAAATGTAATTCGTTAAATGTGTTTAGAAAAGGCGACTATGTTTTTAATAAACATTTAGTATATTTATTAATAAATACCCGTCTTCCTTCATTAAACACGCTATAAATCATAGAGCAAAATTAACTAAACATATTTTTTATTCCGTAATGGCCAACCCTCGAACTTGTCGGTAAACATTCTTTGAATGAAAAAAAAATGAAGAAAAAAAGAAAATTCCAAGACCATTGATATTTTATTATCTCTCAGTCAAATATTATTTTAATATATCCATATTTAAATCTCGAATAAAGTTGAAATTTATTGCGCTGTACTAATTGAATATTCGAGATGAGTTTTGTTCATTTCATTTTGGCGTGTCGCCTTTATTTTGCAATAATAAATACGTAAATTTATTACGGCCGTTCTTAATGATAAAAATAATTTATTCCTCTTAAGATAACATCGCATTTAATGAAAAAAGTGTTTTTTATTTTCGTCCAACATTTAGCCGTGTGTTGCCAACATAACTGTTGTGTTTTTTAATGCCGGATTGAATTACTTATTCAATCTCTAATAATATTTATTATTCACCGCCGATATTAAATTTATTGTCGATGTTTATTGTTGCCAAAGCGCCATAAGCTATCAAATATTTACTTTTTTGAGATTTTATCTTCGAAGCGCGGCTCGCAATTAATATTGTATTTAAACCGAATTTATGGCCGCAGAGCGAGCTATTTTTATCGCTCCGTGTTTGCTGTGTGAATTAATATGCAAAACTGTATTCATTTTTATTTCTTTATCATTTAAAAGATCAAATAATCCTACTTGTTTTTTTATAGTTATAAGAGAAGCTTAGGTAAAATTCTTTTATGAACAAGTACTTTTATCAAAGACTGAATTGAATTATCTGTTTGCTTTCGGCTTTTTCATATTTGCCTGTCCATTGTTATTTAATTGGTTTTATTTAATTCTTCAATCAATAGAATTATCGTCTTTAGAATCTCAATAGCTTTTTTGTATGATCATAAACAGTTTTTATATTTTATCTGATTATTATGATAGTGCGTTATTTATTTCAAATGTCAAAACTAAATATGCGTAGTGGTCATTAGTCATAGGTTACTTTTATTGGTCTATGCAACTAATCAGAAAAACTGCAGAGTCGTTAAAATAGTTTTTTTACTACGTTTTATTTTGAACGTTTTATGGAATGATTGTCAAACAATATGGTCTCCCACAATTGTTGGAACATCGTAAACAGCGAATTATTTTCAAACACAAAAAAAAACTTTGTGTATGTACCGGACTTCGGTTATTAAAAACCTCGGAATACCATAGTAGACTCGCTTGAAGAATAGTTTTCTTTTGTGAAACGATTAGAATTCGCCAAAAGTATAGAATATTTTCAATATTAGAACGATGTGATTTTAGCATGTGATACCAAATTTAATATTTAATAATGAAAATTCTTATAAAAAATGAACTCTCCGAGTACCACTCGGGTTTATAGTTTAAACAATCATGAAGATAATAATAAAAGTACATAATTATTTTTTACCGTAAAATAATAAATATAATTCTAGTAAAAAAAATACCAACATAACTCACGTTAGTACTAAATCACTAAGTAACTAAGTTTGAACTTAAGTACAACATAAAATCTATCGGAAATCTGTTAAAGCAGATTGACTACGATGTCTTATTCCCTAAAGAGTGAATGCATAATTAAATAGAAAATTAAATCAATTAATGCCCCTTGTGCCTCACATTTTAATGCCAGCAAATTATCTTCGCAATCGCGTAATTTTCATTAAAAAAGAGAGAGACATCAAAAACACATTACCCTCAGCTTCTATTGAAATCTCCTTTTTTCAACAGACTTACGTTTACATTATCTTAAAAATATTTTATTTATTCTCCCATCTCGACATTTCGTAGCGGAATTCGTAATCAGTCTCGAAAAAACTTTTATGTTTATCCCATTTGGCGGAGCCGTCCCATAAATAATGCGACCCCCGCACGCTCCCGCCTTGGACCCCCCTTCCTATTCATTCCGCCCCGTTCATTGATATTCAACGAATATGATAATGACTACAAGATAAAACGTCCTGGGCAGTCGACCTTAAATCACGGCTCGCAGCCATATAACTAATCAACCGGCACGTAATTAAATGACTATATTCAATGAAATGCCCACAAGTATTGATACTCCACCTGAGTGAGCTGAGTTCAGACATATATTATTTTATAATTTCGTTTTGATTACATATCCATAACTTACTGAATATACTTCATTGAATTATCTATTTCTATTGTAGTACATAGTTCAGATTTAATTATAAAATATTCTCGATGTAAAATTAATTTGTTAATTATTATTATCATTTTTGGCGATACGATCCATTCAAGTTTATGCCGACTACAAAACCTCTCCCCGTGCCTCTCTGTCTCTAGCTCTCTCCGTCCAGTCCCGTCAACTTAACATCTCTGTAAATCGCTATCCGCCCACCTCTTTCTTTGTCGATAACCGACTGAAGTATCTTTATAGTTCTTTCTCTTGTAACAACATGGCCCACCCACCTGAATTGTTCTGCTCCGAAGACCTCAATTTGTTAATTAATTATGTATAAACAATAAATATAATATTGACCTGGCCAAAAAGAAATTGTGTTCATTTTATGGATTATATTAATTTTAAACCCGTTTTCAAATGTTAATTGACAGCTGATTGCTTACGCCTAATTAAAATATGTAGATTGCATGATATCATCGACAATGTTTAGTTTAGCGTCGTGTTATTTTTGTCAAGGAAAAAATGTCATCGTGTCAGTGATATCGGTCATCTCGGCTGAAGATTTGGGTCAGATCCGATCGATGTTAAAACAACACTATTGTTTGTTTGATTATTCATGACACATGTAAAATAAGTGATGAAAACTGTGTAAACAACTTTTGTACATTTCTATCCTTGATATTCGTGTAAGAGAAACAAATGTACTTTTTGTTTAATCCATAATGTACGGAATGGACAAAGTTACTTGATTTAAAAGCAGCAGATGTATGGCAATAGTTTTCTGTCTTTTAAATATTGTGTATATATTATTATTGCTTATTATAACTCTCTTTTATAGTGTTGACAATCACTTTCCTCACAGATTTATTTGAAATTCACAGCGTCTCTCTCTCTGACGTTTTCATTTTTTTTTTGCCTCCCCATTATGCCGGAGATACGATCTCTTTTAAATAATATTTTCGTAATACGAATAGCCGCCCATATTTTTTGTCGTATCTCCACGCATGTGAGTCATTCATTTTCAAAATACGGCTTCGATATTGAAAAAAAAAACTAAATTCGTAATATTTTCTCTTCTCGAACGAAAACATGACATAATACGAGTATGACAGTTTGTTGACTTGTAATTTTTGGATCGCTAGTCTTATCGTATTTTTGCTTTTTATCTCTACTTAATGATAATCTATTATAATATTTATCAAAACACACATTTTATTGACAAATTTATAATTTTTATACAATTCTTACAATTTTTACTCATTTTTTCGTGCAAAAACAACATTCGAATAACGAAAGAAACACGGTGTTTTGAACTCCGTTTTCAAATTCCTCGAAACATTTTTGTCAATTTTTTGTATTAACCATTCAGGTCCATGACCGAATGCACAACTTCCATCCAGGCTTCTATGTCTTCAGCTCTCTCTCACTCTTTAATCATTCACACTCAACATTTTCGCGTGTCTGGTTACGATGTCCGCCCATCTCATTCTGGGGCGGCCAACGAATCGAGTGCCTACTGGAGTTCTTTCAAACACATTAAAAGTTCTAGATACGTCATTTTGCCCTCAAGAAATTCACTATGTTTAGGGTAAATTGTTCGCGGATCTCAGAATTAGTACGGATGCGAAATTCTTGGTTTTCTTTAACTAGCCCAAGTATTCTTCGGATTATTTTATTTTCAAATACTTGCATTGCCTTCTCTTGTTTCTCCGTCAGGCTCCAAGTTTCACATTTATACATATGTAACTATAGGTTATACGATCACATCATAAACCCGGAATTTGGTTTTCTTCGACAGGATTTTGGACATGAATAGACTCTTCAACACGCAAAGAATTTTTGTAGGTATTTGAAAATGACTAAAAAATAATTGGACTATTTAAAGAAAACCAAGAATCATCCGTACTAAAGCTGACTTCTATGAAATAACCCATTATGTAGTAAATGGGAGGGCATTCAGGTTGACGGGTCATGTTGCAAGATGCTCTTATTGACTGAACTTTAGTAGGCTCTCGGCTTTTGTGCTGCACCCGATAACATCATTATATGTATATATAGAGGAGAGGGAGGGGTGGGCTCTCCTTCTCAGACACCCCCCCCCCCTCACTGTTTTATCTCATATATATATATTTACATTCAATACGTATACAGCAAGATTGAATGTAAACGACTACAAGGAAGGTGGAGCCAGGGACAGTGTACGCACCGTTGATCTTTGAAATATTTTTCGAGTTAATCTATTTTAGTTTTTTATTAGTTTTATATTTATTTATTTTTATGAAATATATGATCGGTTTTGAATCTGTGAGATTGATATTAAAAAATAATCGTAACATATTCACAATCTTTTCCAGTTGTAAACTTTTAAAACTATTTATTATACAATAATAATTTTCACGTTTATAATAATACGAATAATTTAAATTTTTAATCGCTGCTATGTTGACTGTACTAAATATAAATAATTAATTCTCTTGTGATGAATTTATTGCCTATATTAAAACTTATTTGTAACTTTATTTTACTATCATGGCATTTTAATTTACGGCTAAATGGCTTCGGGTTTTTTTAGCGCGTTTTTTTTCCTTCGCTCGGAATAATAGTGTGTCGCTTGTAGTTTTGTTGTGGTATTTGTTAAGGTAAAACAGTATCTGTGTATAAAAAGATTTATTTTAATACTAGGGTGACCAGACATCAAAATCACAATTTGTTATCGGGATCATTTTAATTTTTATACAATTTTACATTGCTTATGTAAAACCTCAGTCCACTCGACGATGTTTTATTATTAAGTCAAGTTCAACGTGTTAATAATATTAATTTCTTTTGTTTCAGGTATGTTCCGAATTTTTTTTAATTATTCAAAGATGCTCTACCTCAAGTAAGTTGTCAAGAAAAGTTCATTTTTATCACATCAATAGTTACGCTGAAATGGATCCAGGATCCAGGATACAATATTATATATTCTTATTAGTTTTATGCACAATACTTTGCATCGATATCGCGAACAATTGAAATACGTTTATATGACACTAGCTTAATTTTTCACTGTCAGTTATGGCAATAAACTACTGGTCAACTTATATTTAAAAATGACTATTAATCGTTGACTATTATAAACTAGTAAATGTGAATATAGTTTCATTTTTAAATCGATTTTCATTTTATCTTTCAAACTTAACGTTTTCGTTTATATTTGTTTGCCATAACTGAAAATCTTGTTTTGTTTATAGTCTATAGCAGCATTCCATACTTACATTAACTTCCAACTTATTATAACATTTCATTTACTTATATAGTTTACTGTGTGTTGTATTAAACTAAAATTTAATTGAAGTTGCTTTTACATAACGTATTTCAGATTCGGAATACTTTTCGCGTTCAATTAGTACTAAAATTGTATTCCACATCAGAATTCTATTGTTGTGTAGATTTATTATTGTGAAAAGGCGTAGCCCCAAAAATTTTTGACTCTCAGTCACCCTACAATTTGTAGTGGCATTTAAAACATTTTCTTGTCGATAATTGGTAGCACAAAGAATAATGAATTTAAAGTCTCAACTTTTTTCCTCGGACTTAGTTTTTTTTTATATTCTCGTTTGTACATTTATCTTTTTGGTATTTTAATGTAATATAAATCGGAATCTGGAACACGGGTGATTAATTCTTTTTGCCGTGTTATTTATTTAAGTATTTTTTTTCTCAGCGTTGAATTTGACATGCTGAATTCAACACGTTTGAATTACAAATGTAATGAATCAATACAAATAGAAATTAAATAATAGCAAATTAATTTTGTTCCATTGAAACAGATATTTTTTTTCTACCGTTTTTTTTAATAAATTCTCTAATTAAAAACATACTTTACAGACCTTTCATTTATCGTAATATATCATGCTTTCCGCTGAATTAAAACAGTTACATTCGTACCAAATAAAATGATATATATTTATTGACTTGCGCACGATAGTATACCAAATGTTTCACACATATATATCCAATTTCGATAATAATATTTTGCTTCGTAGGTCGGCGTTAATTAATATGTATATGAATGTTTTGTCAAACTCTCTTCAAGATTTTAGTATGTACTTAAATTTTACTTGCCACAACTACTATCTAAAAAAAAGATAGTAATCGGTGAAACACGCAAAAAAAATCTTGGTTAAGGCTTTGAAATGGTTGTAAGTATTCAAATGTGCTTTCTTGGGGAAGAAATTTTCCTGGAATCATCACCATAAGAAGTGACTAATTTACAGAGTTGTACGAAGCCTATTATTTAGTATTTTTCAAATGTTATGAAAATACTATGAATGTGTACAAGAAACATTCAGGAGAGACTTAGTTAATTTCCTAATTCTACCATAAAAGCAAAGTTTTTTTAACCACTCTCATAATTTACTTAACCTTATTTGAAACGTCAAAAATAGGCTAACACATAATTGAGATTTTTTTTTTAAATGTCCAGTCTATTAAACACCGCTCCTTTTGCTGCAGCTATATTTTTTTGTTAATTATCTGATTTTATTACGATCGTATAAATTCCGGGCTTATAAATTTGTCTTCATATATCCACCTATTTTATTAACATTTATTATTTAATTAATTCATGCCTAGTCGAGCGCCAGAGCCTTTCAGTCTTTATTCATGAATTTATACAACGAATGCAACCGTTTTTGTTGCGAGGTGTTTTTTAAAACCATGTTTATTAAAGCTGTCAGGTATTTTGTCCAATTTATTAAACAGGTTGTCTTGCATGTTTTTTTTGTATATTGTTTTGTTTCCTCTTAGCCTATTATCGTATCACATTTTTTAAAAAATTAAATCATTTCTTTTGCTACCGACTTTAATTTTCAGTTTCAAATTAATCCTTTGTTGAAATAATAACGCACTTTTTACACTTATTTTCAGAAAATATGGTTTTATTTATAATTTCATTTTCTTTTACATTTGAAACCCTATTATCTAGTGATTTATTTATTAATGTTTGTTTATTTGCACAAAAGTTTTTTTTTTAAATGTATGGCCTCAGTAAATTCGTCTGTTATAATTTTTATTATAAACAAAGCTTCGTTTTCCATTACATAATTACGAATATTCATAACTTTTTTTGAATCATTTTTAATCCCAAAAGAGAGAAAATAAAGAAAGAATCTTCGTTTCTTTTTCACAGATGTTTTCATTTTTCCTAATTGCTTTTTTCACCACGGCACGGGCCGACGAGCAGAACAAAAAGTATTCTTCGTTGAAAATATAAATTTGGAGTCTAAAGCAAACAGAAAAAAAGTAAATTTAATAACGACGAATATTTTTCTTTATTATAATGGTATATTTAGGAATATACTATGGTTATAATATGAGGTATATTTATAAAAGTATTACTTATAATATATATTTAGAGAACAATATACGTCTATAACATTATATTACTCTATTAATTAACATCATTCTTTGGAGTTTCGTATCAGCATTAGTGAAACTTTTGTGGAAAACCATCAAATTATTTTTATTAGGGACATGGAATCGATATCATGAGTTTGTAGTATTTACAGTAAATTGGGGGTCAGTCGATCGTTTAGGAGGCTCCTTCTTTATTATTTCCTATTTTAATGAATCAGTAATGTGTGTATTATCTTGACTAATACCGCCTGAGCGAAGCTTACCTCAGGGTAGAGACGGCAGAAATCGCTTTAGGTAAATACACCGTGCTATTTTACAATAAAATATTTTGGACTGCTTTATAAATTTTGCTTTTATCTGATGATATACTCATGCGTATTCTACATTTACCTTCATTTTATTGTCTTGATGTGTCAATTATTGCTTTTATTAAGTTTCAATTTTTCGTTTTATCTTGTCTAATAACATAACAAACGTTCATTCTTAGTATGCAAATTCAACTAAAATTATAAATGCAACAATACGACGTAAATGTTGTATATGAATGGTAGTTAAAATATCAAATAGATGGAATTTAATAATAAGATACAAAGAGACGTTGGTATTGAGTTGAATTGTTTGCTGCCTTGTGATAGTTTTATCGTGTTCGCTCCTCAATAATCCACAAAATTTACACATCTTCTTTTGAAATCAAGCTATTATCCCAATGTAAGTTAGCCGACTCCGATTTAAAGTAGATATAAAGCCGCTTTAGAGAGAAAAGCAAAGAGAGGAGAGTCGGGACACGTGGCAGCCCAACTTAATTATCATCCGTTCCCTTCTTCCTGCTTCTATACCTACGAGAATGTATACGTTCCGCGCTTTATCATTTTAGCTTTTTATTATTAAGTTTTAACGATTTCGTAATTCCAAAGTTTAATGCCGGCTCCGGAGACTCTCCCCGCCATTTTTTGCCTTGTCTCCCCACCCCATAAACTCCCAAAGAAACTTTTTTCTCACCCCATTTGCGAGTCTTTCTTTGCGCGCTCGGTTTTCCTCCATTCTTTTTTTTTGCGTTTTCCCCTCTTGGTTTCGGAATGCCTATTACTTGGGGATAGCGAAAATTCGTAGACATAATAGGTCTGCGTCGGTTAATATTCGTACATTTTTATAGTTATACTCTTGGCGTTCTATTGTACTAATAATAAATCCGATAAAAAAATGTTGTTTTTTTAACATATATATTCTAGTAAAACTTTATTCTTTCATAATATACTAGGGCGCTCTACTATGCTCAACCATTGCACCTCGTTTTTTTTCTTTTAGTCGTACAAATCTACCTCTCTATTATGCATAGGATAACATCAAAACTAAGAAACATTTTGTTTCATACAAAAAATATTCATTCATAGTACGGTACGGATACGGATACGGTATCAGTGGTGTTAATCGCATAATACCACGTATCTACTAAGGTCGAGATACCAGCTTTATAAGAAGAAACAACGACTCGTATAAAATCTTTTTACATTTACCGAAAAGTATCTTAAAACAATATATAAATATAGAGAAATGTTTATAAATTTATGTATACATACACGTAATATTAGTATGTTCATCTAGTAACTACACGTTTTTTTGTACAACTTCTTTCTTCAGACAATTATAAATTTATGTAACTATATATCTAATGTCTTAACACTTCACAGCCATTAAACAACGTTACGTTTACGCAGGTTTGATGGTTTTTTGGAGTTTCTGGAAGTTTTTAAAGCATGGAGCTATTTTCATTTTAAAATGGAATGATGACAAAAATTCACTGATTATTTTCCAATCCGTCCATACCGAAAAGATAAAATGGAATGCTTCAGCAAATACGAGTATTCCCGACGTCTTGTTTTTATTTTGTATGAATTATAACTCCGGGCTTAATTGCACAGCCCTCGCTCTGGCGCTTGGTTCATAAATAAAATATCTGCTTGCGAATTATAAAAGAGGAAGATTTATTGACCGAACCGGTAAAAGTCCCGGGAGTCATCCCGGAATATAACTGCTCGATAATTATTATGGTGGAGCGTTTTTATTTATGGTCCTTTCGTTGATTACTATTGCTCGGTTTTTATGCTTTTTATTAGGTTCTTTCATATGGCAACATTTTATGGATTAATAAAATAATATTATGGTGATCGACCGTATTATGTTTTTATATTTTGAATAGTTGATTCCGCACAAATTCAAATTTCGAATATGGTTTGACGTTGCCTTTAATAGTGTGACAAGTTAAATAAATTAATTGATATTAGCCATCGGCATTTCAGTGTTGGGTGTTGAATATATAATTGATAACTACACAAACCAGTCAAATAAATATATAATTTCAATGTCTTGTCGGCGTAATATAATATAAAATATTGAATTGGTTATGAATCTTATATTTTTGTTGTAAATCTCGACTTAAATGTCTCGATAAAATATTCCTCTCACTCTGCATATACATTATTTATTCCGAATTGAATAACGCTAAAGCGAAGAGAGGAGAGATGTCTTTACTGACACAGCTAATATAAATGCTTGAGAAGAAATTGTAATTAATTGAAAAGAGGAGAGTGGGGTAAAACCTTTCAAACATTTCCCCCTGTCAAACTCCGGTTATTTTATTAAAATTATATTTAACTTTCCGCTTTCCATTCGAGGTACAGATAATATGACACTCGTATTTATTGATTAATGGTCGTTTGTTTTATACATTTTAAACGTCAAAATGTTTTTAATAGGCTATTTGTAACACCGTAGGTACTTTAATGTCCTAAACGATGAATATTGTCATATAATTGGACCCGTATTAAAAACAAAATCTTATTTCATGTTTTATTTTTAATTGAAACATTGCAGCCCTGATCTTTGAATTTAACAATATAATAATAGTCAGGCCAATTTCGCAAAAAAATGGTGCTTTAACAATAACTCTAGTGTCGTGAATTCGATCCCCTATACTCACATTGTTTTTTTTTCTTCAAATTTCTTCATTTTTATTTTTACCCAATACACATGTACCAACAATGGCTGAACTCATTAATATCAACTACTCTTAAGGAGAATAAATTGTCTATTGACGTAAAAATCGACTTAAGATATTAAATTGATATAGTTATTAAATTTGAGTTAAATTGTGTATTATTATAGTAAATTCAACGAAATTAATCAATACGTTTATTTACTCGTATATATTCATAACTTACACGTATGAAACGAAACGATTAAACGAATTATATCGTTTTTTGGCTCATGTTCTTTTTTTGAAAACTATTTTGTTTTAAAAATCTTGTTCTATCGTTATTTCTTGAAGTGATTCTTTTTTTAATTTCCGAACGAATTCAAATTCTGTTTTTATTTTTTAAATTTGTGATTTAGACTGGAAACTATAAGAAAATTTAATATATATATATATATATATATCCAATTATTACAAGTGACATGGGACATGGCTGTCTTTACGTAATATATCATTATAATTTTATTTTATTTATATGTATATGTACTAAGGGCAGGAAAATATGGAGGGTAGTAATATGAAAATGTAAAATTAATAATAAATCATACGAAACGTGTTCGTGCCACTGTAGAAGGCTGCGAACTTTATTACGTAATACACAATATCGCTCTCCCGCGAATATATTATGGATGGAAAAACTTTATCGTTCTCCGCCGTCTTGGCTCCCATAGTTAGTTAGTCGAATGTACTCCACTGCTTCGCTTCGCTATAATAGAACTTTGGCAAACTTTTAACAGCGTGACTATATGTCTGCCTAAATATTATTATTTACACTTATCTAACGGTTTTGTATAAATATAACTTGATTGCTTATAAATCATTTTGAATCGCGAGAGAACACTCATATAAATGTATGTACTAAATATCTGCTGTCGCCCTCGTAGGTGAGTCGATAGCGCATCCTACTCGTACTTATGAGCTGAAGGTCGCGGACTCAAATTCCGTAGCTGCCAAAATTACATAGGTTTTTTTATTGCGCATTTTAAGCCAGGACATGGACCGCATCGGTTGAGCCAATCATTACCCCTTAAAAATCTGTCAAAGCCATTTTTACATTACGGAGATCCATATGTTCCGCTGCGGAGCGAATATGTTTAAAAATATAATTTTTAAATCTCTTTTCCTTATATTAGTGAATGATTTACAAACAGTTATTGTGTAATCATGCTAAGATATTCTCCAGTAGTGGATGTTTTTGCCCTGGTATTGAGGCTGTCGCATATCCGTTAAATTTTTCGTTATATGATTACAACTGTGGTAACTGCACGACTATTCTCATGGGTTCTTTGTTTTATTTCTCCACCGCTTTCAGTATCCTCCGTGACGTTATATGCCCATCTTTTGCGGAGCTGAGTACCTGGTGAGGTTTCTTCAAATATCTTTTTGATATCTCTCGTTTTATTGTACCTAACAACTTCAAATGCCCAATTGAATCATCCCGCCATCACACCACGTGCCTAAATTGTTCTATCTTGCTTTATTTTTGTCGACGACAGATAAATATCTTTTTAAATTAATAATGCGATGTATATATGTTTTATCAATCCTTTTTTTACAATAGGAGATCATATAAGTATTTGCATTACATATATATATTCTCGTAATACAAAGATATATATTTTACTTAAATTAAGTACACACCGACATGTACTTCGGGTAATATATTTTTTCGCTTCTCTTTATTCATATCTTTTTGTCGATCTAATATGAATTTTCTGAAGCACGTTTATAAAGAAAAACATTTCTTTTGTGGCCTCTGAGAAAACCACCCTCAGCCTCCCTTCGCCATACTCACCCTTCGAATAGTTAAATATTGAATATGCTCGTATCTTTATGCTGAATAAACGGACAAAAGTTTTCTAACGTAAGGGCTGTGATGCAGGAAAAAAACACAGAATCGGTATTATATTCATACTTGCCTGTTACTACCATCTAAAAAGTCATTTTGTTTATTTTACTTATTTATTTCATTTTTTTCATGAACGTAAAAAAATATTTATTTAATCCAATACCATCAAAATAATAAAGTAAATTTCTATAACAGGTAATAAAATACGAAGCTACATTTTTAATAACAAATATATGAATACATTCTGAAGATATATTTATGTTTTTAAAAAATCCAGCGAATGAGCATAATAAATTGTATTAATCAGAAATAATTTATATAGCAAAATTTGCTTAAACTCACCTATACCCAAGAAAGTTAAAGATGTAATTTCATGGATCATTTTCCTTGCTCTCCGTGTTGGTATTTTAATAAACGACTGTATTATTTTCAATCAATGCATAATTTGTAAGTAGAAATATTGTGATGATGATGAAAACCATCCTTCAGGCCCTTCTATTAGCATTGCTCTCTGTCTCATACTGGAGTTTCTTGAAATATATTATTGATAATTCTTCTAATGAAATAATTTATTTATTCACGATATGATGTTGGTAGTATATGAATACCGGTGCGAACAAATAAAAAATAGATTACGCGTTTCCGGTATACCGTAACCAGTGCGCCAACCCTAATTGTGAAGCTATGCGGGCGGCCAGACCACTCGACTACGCTACTGCCACGACAAAGAAAATAAATTTCTGTTGATTTGCAAAATCGCCCTCCGAAAAACGAACGACTTTAAGAAAAATAAATAGGCTTCAGTTAGCGAAAGAAAAATACGAGTTTTTTTCCTTATTCTCCTGCTTTATCTCGAAAACGAATTTTCTTTTGCCTCGCCTCCTGTAAATGTTTCTGCCTACTTTTATATTATTAAATGTCTACTCATGACAAAACGTTTTTTCTACTCGGCGCGAAATTTATTCCATCTGTGGAAATATTATGACGCAGAGCGGCGGTCGACGTTCAATTTATTTCCGAATGAAGGAAAATAAATTCTACAATTTGTTTATAGCAGATTTATCTATCAATCTACGCACTATTTTTTTTTGTTGCTTTTTTCACTTATGGGACAATAAGTTTAAGTTTCACATGAATGCAATTTTAATTTATCCTTTCTTTACTATCAACTTTTTTCTTTTTATTCTTCATATTGGCTGTTGTGTTTAGAAACATCGATATTATTTGACAATAATAGAAAATACTTATGCCACGTTTAAAAAAAAAAGGTGTATCTATAAAAATGATTATTACTTAAGGAATATGTGCTTGAGGTTTATTGTCGAGTCGAGAAAAGTTAAGCTATAATTGACATTTATAAAAGATGCTACGCTATACTGAAAATATAAGAAAACCCAAATAACCGAGAGCATGCATGCCAATGCTATATTTAATATTGCAGCCTGCGTATACAACTCACAAATCCGTAAGTGCTTACATACGCGGAAAAGCTCTGCTAGAGCTTTCAAAACGAGATTACATCGCAGTGTATATTTTACTTGGCTTTCCTTCACAGTTACCACATTGCGCATTAAGCATTTTTATCTTCCAATAATGTTATTGGCGAGGCGACATCTTGCGCCACAGAATCTTTTTCCATTTCTTTCGCTTTTATTGCTGCCCCTCTCCCCCCATCCTGACTCCTGTCCTTCATATCCCCCTATACGTCCTCCACGCTGTACCGTAACTGGTGCGGTACTCCTCCATAAATCTCCATTTCCCCTGGAAACATGTGATGCTCTTTTCAAATCACATTTTCTCCACTTGTTGGAAGATATCGGCTTCGCTTTGAGGCAAACAAATACTTATATAGGACGTGAAGAACATCCGATTCGAAAGAAATAGTCATTTAAATACTTACAACCCAGGGCGTGTATTTCTGTCTAAGCGTATAAGCATTTTAGAAATTTATTTCAAATGAATAGATTTTTGAAAAATTATATTCCGTTACAACTTCTCTAGCTGGCCTGTCTGGTCAAATGACCTGCTTTGGAAGTAAATCAAGCCAACTATAATAAATTTGCAACGCATAGCTGACACCGAGGATAGTAAAATCATCAAAAATGGTTAATTTACGAGGGTAATCCCAGAAGTATCCGACGTGACAAAGAAAATATATAAAAATGGTAAAAAGATATCTTTATTTATCTACATAGTCTCTCTTTAGCTCGATACACTTTTCCCCGCGATCTTCAATAGCTTCGATACCCTGTTTATAGTGAGAATCGTCGAGCTCCTCAAAATAGTCATCAACCGCAGATCCCGCCTCTTCATTGTTGGCAAATCTTTTACCACCGAGCCATTTTTTTCAAGTTTGATATCAGAAAATAATCCTAGAGGGCTAAATCTTGCGAATAGAGGTCGTAATTGCGTAATTGTAATCTCCCACTGACAATGTGTAAAAAAATGTTGTACAAAAACATTTGACATTTGTAAATACCAACCAACTTTGGGATGGACAGTGTAGTAATTAAGCCAAAATCCTACGAGTGTATAATAAATAGACCATAAATGATCAACCAGTATTTTCCATTCTGCGAACAAGTGAAGTTTTGTCGTGTACTCGATATACATACATGCGATGATATAAGTTTCAATAGTACTAACCAGTCAATGATTCGATAAATAATTCGTACCGAGTTAAAATCAAATTGTAATCACGTCTGCCTCACATTGTTAGTGATGCGTACACGCAATGTGTCTGTTCCTTTACTTTCACTTCAATTCCAAAAGCTTCTAAACTTGACGTCCATGTAACACGCGTTTGCCTTATTTATTATTTACTCTTAGGCAACATAATGGTGAAGGTCGCCATGCTTTGATCAAAAGCCCTCGCGATATAAATTATTCAACACGCCGTATTGACAAGAAAACGCGTGGCCGATTTATAGAAAACGTATCGGAATACATTTTTAATGTGGGTACCTGTCGAACTTTTTGACATTGGAATACATAAAAGTTTCTTTCGAGAACATTTTTGTCGCATATTTAATGTCGACAATCATAATTTCACCGCCTAAACATTATGTTAGCAAGTTCATAATAGAAAGATAACTGTCGATGTATGCTTTAGACAAAAACCGATATGCGTTAATTAATATCGCTCTGGTTTTGATAAGCTTGAACGTGTTGCTTTGTGCCTAGATATGTTATACTTGTAAACATGGCTTATATTTTATAATGGTAATAATTATACATGTAATAAAATGAACTCATACGAATCAGTGAAGATGAAAACAAACAGTGCAAACCAAAACATGATTTTAATAATCTAGAATGATCTGTCTCCGATTTTGTTTGATTTGATTTTATTTTGTCTATTTCTAGCGGAAACCGCAATAGGGTATAATATCACAATTATTTAGAAGGGTTGTAGCTATTAATGGGCTAATGAAAACTTCTTTGTTATACATGTACAATTATTTCACAATCAAATTGTTATTAGGAAATATTTCTGAATCGAACTCTTGTGATAGATTGTGGCAAAAAATATATGCAATATGATCAAGTATTGCCACATTCCACAGTAGTATATTTGTACAATATTACATTTTTCGACTTGATTGGTGATAAAGTGTACGGAACCATACACATGTGTAAAAAGTGTTCTTATTATATTTAGTATTCAGTTGATGAAATACTTAAATGCATGTCTAAAGTGGGGTAGAACCGATTAAGCAGTGTATGTAAGCAGTAATGGGGGTATTATACAGAAAAAAATCGAAGTCATCGAAAAACTGTGCGTCACGGTCACAAAAAGGTTGTTTTCTAAATACGCTCGCACGATAAAGTCCTGATGTACTTCGATCCAAACCAAGTTAGCTACTGAACGTGAGTTACTGACGAAACAGGAACCTGCATCCCCTCACCACAGTTCGACCATTGAGCCTTTTAACTGCTTAATCGGTTCTGCTCCACACCGTGTATACAAACGTAATGCGTACAGACAAATCATATGTAGTGTTAAATTAATATATTCTCTTTTATATTATATACGCTTTCACTTTATTTTCAAGTTACTTGCTACGGTTCGTTTAGACGTGCTTGCCTCAGTTTACTAGCGCACAAGTGTCTCGTTAATTAATTACCCGTGGCCATTACATCTTGATGATACCGCACTCCATAGCGAATTCTACAAGCACTCCCGCACCGTTCGACTAGTCTGTCCTTGTTTATTTGTTAAACTTTCCAAAGCTCTCCGGGATGTACCGTATGTAAGGCGATATCTGCGTAACCTCGACGTTGCAAAGCTTTAGCTCGCGCTACCTCTTTCGCATTATAATATCCCTGTATTCACTGGCGCCGTCGTTTCGTTACTTTTATCTCGGGGAATCGAAGGATCTGCTATTTTATTTATAGCAAGAGACGTGAATCGAAAATTTTTCATTTTTGTAGGAGTACAATTTACTAAATTGCTAATAAAATATGTAATCCAATTATTCATTAAATATCAGTAAATTACTTACATTAGTTGTCAATCTGTTTAAAATTACAGTGAAAACAATTTTAAAAGAAAAGACATGTAAAGTTGATTATCTTTAAATAACAGTGTGGTGTGGTCATGACGAAATACTGTGTATTTTCGTACATTTTCTTATTAATAACAAACATACTCGTAGACCGCTAAATATGCAGAGATTTCGGAAGAACAAAAAAAACAACCGTGCTGTCGGCATAGCCATTGATCTTTGCGTAAAAAAAATAGACAAACAATTTATAATTTGCATGACTTTTTACTGCATTTTAGTATATTTTACTTTTTTTATTGTTTGTTTTTTTTTTATTTGATAGCTTTATTTATAAACTTTATATCTTAATTATATTATTATGAAATCATAAACATTGCCGATTTTTTCTACATCTTTTAAAATGAAAATATATTATCTCCAAATGATTTCGTATTAATTCATTCCTACTGTATTGGAAAGCGTATTTATTAAAAATATTAATTAGAGTTGATTATTAAATTGAATGTACAAATTAGTTCACCATTGTCCATCGTCTAAAATACATATTACACGTTATACAAATGGTATAAAGCATTTTGACACATTCTTTTTCACATTATAATCTATATTATTGTAACCGTATATCCCATATATAATTAACCAATTAACCCTCTCTAGGTGTTATTACATGTCAATCTGTATTCCATATTATGAGCTGTACGTATTTTTCACGATAATTAATCGACATATTTTTAATTAGTCGTGTTGTAATCAGTGAAATTCATTAGATAATTTCCTGACAAGTTTTCGCGAAACCTGTATTATTTACTATAATATCTACACATACTTATCAAGTGAAGGAAATTTGCAGAATTATAATTCTCAAAGTCAGCGCATCATTCCGCACTCATCGTCAACAGTTAATGTACCGCCGACCCCCTAGAACACATGAGTAAAAAAAAGCATGTTCATAAATATTATAATACAGCGTTATTTACAATATCTAAATGATACTCACGATTTTAGTCCATTCTCAAAATCGCACTGCCTTTTCATCTACAGTCGCTGGTAGAGGTCACAATTTTCGTTTATTGTCAATGTTTACTTTTCACCTTCCATATTCATAAAAGTACCGTTTCTTCCATCGTTTTCACTATATTTACCGTTGCAGCAATCATTTATTCACTTTTGCCGTACATTCTTATCTCTGGGGTGTCGATTTTATCGACCTTTACTTTTCCCGAATCGACTTATTTTGTAAATATATTTGTATATTATCTTTATATTTTTCTTATCGCTCAGGCAATGGTGCAATAAACACCTTCCGCCCTGTCGTATATTTCTCATATCTTCGCACATTATTATCCTCTTCTCCCCTACGTACACCCACCGCCAATATGATGAAGGGTATCACAATATGAGTATACACGCGCACGTATATTATATTCTTTGTAAGTTGTCTTCGTTTAAAAATGTATACATTAAGTCTTTCGTGATGTGAAGTAGAAATGAAAATATTTTGTATTATTTATTTAGTTCTGCGTAGCGTTTACTGACAATATTTGATAAAAAAAATATCACAACGAATATATAACAAAATCTTAATTTTTGTACGGTAGAATTAGCCTAATCCGAAACTTTAATGGAGCATAGATATTTTATCATTTTAATTAACATATTGCCACCAATGTTTCTGATGCAATACAATACATTATTACACAGCTTTTTAATATTGGCACTTCACATGTCCAATAAATGAGGCGGTTAATGCCAGAGTGGGCCATCGCACATTTTTGTCTAAAATAGTTATCTTACGTGGAAATATTGAAAAAATAAATTTTATTTTAAAGTAAATATGTCAGGTATATCTGTAAGACAAA
>JAPMAE010001310.1:1815-20362 GCA_036584705.1 Rhyacophila sp. 25_7 | reverse complement strand
TTAGTGACAAAAGAGACTATAGGGATCATAGCCACAGACATTCATTTTTATATATTATAAATATTTATCAGTTTACTAAAGTAATTCATTAATAAAGTTTATCTAGCATTAATGTAAATTTCACGGATTTAGCTTAAGCAAATAGATAGATACCACATGTTGCCTCTATGAGTTTTTATTGTTGGCCAGTCTTTTTGGATCATTTCATGTTGTGTTGGTATCCTGTATATCCACCGAAATACATTCTGTTGATGGTATTAAATGACCTCTCAAAACGATAAACCTCTCTTAGCTTGAAGAAAAGACAAAATTAAGAGTCTTTATGATTTTTTTAAATTTCAAACATGCTATCTTGTATATTGAAATTTTATCATAATCGCAATATAAATCAAAACAATATTCTAGTAACTCATTATTCATTTGTGTAGTTTTTAGAGTTATACTTAATAAAAAATGGTTTATTATGTGTATTTATAATATATTTTAGAAATACTAGTGAATAATAATAATTCATTAACATAAAAAAATATATTAAATGAATATATTTGGTTATTGATGCAGAATATGTGTCCAGTATTATAAGTTCAATGTAAAATTAAAATATATTTCCTTAAGAACATGAATCATGATATGTTTTGTATTCTTTATTTATAAAATATGGTCTCAATGAATAAATTATTTTAAAATAAATTGGTTGAGTAGCGCTGTTTTGAACTAATAATTTGTTTATTAATTAACTGTTAGTTATTTATCTAAGTTTTCTTAAAGAACCTGATTTAAATGTTTTTTTTTTAATTTTAATTTCAAAATCAATTTAACTCGTTTTAATTGATAAAAATTAATGAACAAAGCATTAAAATATTTTAAGTTAAGATACTTTTGGAAGATACACCATGGTTATTTAGAAAATCATATATATATAAATATCCTACAATGAATACTAATTACTTGTACTTTATAAAATATATTTAATATCATGATTGTTATATAAAATTTTTGTATTTTATAAACAATTAATAAAAACCAAACGTATTGTAAACAAATATCGCATATAAAATTATATTTTTTATAATATTCCAATGAATTCCAAGTTTGCCTTTTGCGTATTAAGAAAATCTATCCGTTTAACATTGGGTATGAATTAAAAATTGTTTTCCAAGCGTTGTTTTTATTTATTTATTTTATATTCATATTTAAAGCAAATAAAAATATGTTTTTATTCATTCATAATGATGAAAAAATTTTAGTTCAGACAACATAAATAAAAGTAAAAATATCAAATATATGAAAACATAAGAAAGAATTTACTCATAAATACAAGTTTAAAAAATGAAATATTTAAGAAAGTCAGAAAACATTTTTGCTTGTATGTTGATTTGGAATAATTGCATCTTTATACAGTTTGAAATCTCTTGATATATTATTGGCACGTTATTTATCTTTTCATCGCATATAATCATAATGACTAGCTATAATTTCTTATAAACATATATTCAAACATTAAATTTGCATCCGTAAACTTGTTAGGTACGGATATATATTTTACCGAGTTATTATTTCCTACACCATTACAACTTCATGAGATATATTCATAATCATATAAAATAATGATGATACAATAGTTGACTGACAATATTTAAAATGTGAACTTCTCTTTTTTTAACCATATTTGCACCGAAACAAAGCATATGGATACTCATAATGTGAAGATTATTTTTGATAGTTATTTTTTACGATTAATTAGTTCAAACAATTTGATCCATATCCTAGTTTTAAATGCATATGCAAACACACTGTGCAATTTTTACAAGCTATATCAAACCTTAATTCTTAAACTTGCGAATTAGATGCGTTATCCATTCACCCACAAAGGCAAAAATGGATAATATGTAGTTTATTTAAATCCATTGAAAAATGCATAATAATGAAACTGGTATTTTTTAATTTATAATACGAAAGTAGTAAAATGATTTTATTTATTAAATAATTATTAAATATAGTACTACAATCCATATAGATTACTAGCCAACTGCACATCCTTTCTTCAGGCCTAGATTTTTTTAACTCTAGTTCTCTCCAATCATTCACAATGAATATTGACGTATTTCTAGTAACGTTATCCACCCACTTCATACTGGGGTAGTCGACGCGCCGAGTGCCCACTGGAGTTCCTTCAAACACCTTTTTAAGAGTTCTATATTCATTGCACTTTACAACACGACTTCCTTATCTGATTCGCTTTGCCGAAAAAACGATCAATATATTAGTGTTGAATTGCTCGCAGAGATTAGCATTAATACAAATGCAAAATTTTTAGTTTTCTTTAACTGGTCCAAGTATATTTTATTTTTGAATATCTGCATGGCCTTCGTTTGTTTCTCCATCGAAATTCAAGTTTCACAAAAAAATTACACAGGTTTTTCCATCAAATAATGTTATTTTCACATGTAAATCAAAAAATATATCTGCTACAAATACTTAGCTTTGTCTTTGTCTTATACTGCATTAAAATTGTCATTTAGCAGAATAAGGTTTTTGTTTTGGCTAGAGCTAGAGTAGAACCAACAAAAGAAAATACTTGCAGTGGCGGAGCGTATAAGCTCTTTTGTGCAACGTTATTTTCTGTGTTGACTATGCAAATTTTGTAGAAAAAAACCCCTTTCACGACATACTAAGCTTGGTCATTTGAATTAAAAATGTTAATATTAAACTTTATGATGTTCAGTGTTGCGAAAGAATTTTCTAGCACTTTTTTCTGACATAATTGTTTTTCAAATATGTTTTTCGATTAAAAGACGTGATTTTTAATTTGAATACCAATACTTTATTTTTAACATTAGCAATGTTTCATTCTGCAAACATTTTTTTTTCGTTTTTGATACACTGAAAATGACATTTATATTAAGCAAGCTTCTTTTAATTGAGAGATTTGTAATACATAACCCGAATATATTATATGATATTAGCTACTTCATACATTGTGTTATACATATCTAGTTTTCTATTTGTAAAAGCTCAATTTTATCATGTATTGAAATAATTAAAAATAATATTTTCATAAAAATGGTTTAGCTAATACTGTATGCAAATAAAATATAAATATATTTTTTACGTATAATTAATACATATTGTCCTTGTAGGTCATTTGACAGCGTAGTAGAAACTAAAAGATGCAAGTTTAAATCGCATATGAAAATTTGTATGTATTCAAGTTCCTTATGTGCACTTAAAATCAGAAAGTAGACTAGTATAAGTGAATTAATAATTAACAAGTATCATTTGTACAATACATAGATAAACAAACCTTTATACTGTAATGATGCATTTGAATCATTTTGGAGGCAATATGGTTAAAAAAAAAAAAATTTTTTTACAATTTTTAAATATATACATTTTGATTGCTTATATTTTTTAATTGCGATAAATTTATGTAAGAAGCAAAAATGTATACCTATATTACAATTATTAAAAAAAACTTAATATTTAAAAAAGTAAACTTTATTTAAATCTTTGAATGAAGATGTTTTTGTCGAAAATTTCATAATTTTCATTATGAAGTATTTACATTTAGTTATACATATGTTGTTGTTATTATCAACATTGAGCAAAATTTCATTCCAGTTTATACGCAACTGAAAATGAAGATTTTTTTTGTCTTTATCTACAGTTATTTTGTATTTGGCCAAAAATTTAAGTATTTACTAAAGATTCTTTGAATATATTTTCAAATGTTCTAAATCCATTGCATTATGTTAATTATATTAGAAACAAATTACTTGAAAAGCGTAGCATTAGTACATACATATATACAATCTTTAGCATTCTTAAACTGGTTAAATGATTTTTATGCTTGTATTTCTTTTCTTATTAATATTCAAAGTTTTACATCAATCTAGTTACATATCTAAAGTGGAAATTATTTTTAAATACTAATATTTGAAAATACTAAACTTCACTCAAGTATAATACACTAAGCTCTAAGTATATCGCAACTTGAATCATGTGTTTCGACTTCTGATAACATTTTATTAACAAAGTTTTTAATGCGATATATTACTTAATATTTGAGATAAACATGGCGTATTTGTTATGTATGCAGACTTTGAAATGTTCATTTGACTTCCGTTTGCAGAGCTTTTTGTATGCGCCATCTCCCAAAACAATACGAGTGATTGTGCACAGCGTGGCTTAAGAAAGAGGCCGGCCATGTTTGTTTAAACCATTAATGTCTTTTGTTACTATTGTCACCACAATTTTAACATACTTAATACGTATTTAATTAATTTTACTAGTGGGTATTGCTATATTCTACAAAATAATCAGTATCTTTAACGTATTTGATAGTATACACTGAGTGATGAGAAAAAAAATAATGATATCAATTTGAAATTGTTACCTTTGCTGTTGTATCAATAATGTTTTATTTAATAATGTTGTATTTAAAAAAAACCTTGGCATTGTGATCATGTATAATTGAAAACTTATCATTGCTCAAAAATTGAGTAAACGTATTTCTATAGAAATTTTCCGTAACCGGTGTGGATCGTTCTTAATCAGATGACCCTAGGCTAAAAAGGATAATATGCAAAATAAAATTTAAAAACTTCGAAAAATAATAACAGGTACAATATAGAACCAAGTAAATGGTTAAAAATCTATAACTTATACGTGTGTAAGACTACAAAACTGGACAAAGATTTTATTAAAAATTCCAAATCTGTACATAGGAGAAAAACTAGACTATGTCAAAAATGGTACTTTTTACTATGGCTATTCAAAGTCATTTTAGTGTTGCTTCCTTCAGATAATATACACCATAGTATACTATTTCTTTCGTTATATTATTTTTCAGTAGAGTTATAACATAGTTGATTATATCAGTAGAAAGAGCGTTGTAAGATATATCACACTATGTCGTGCCAAAATTAGCATAGGTTAGTTTACCTCCCACGTACATTAGATATAATATATAATACTACTTAGTTGTGGTATTTGTTTTTAAATGAAAATTTTATTTATATTATATAAATATGAGAGTATTTGAGATAATAAATCTTGCAGTATTACTTTTTGAATAACTTAACATATTTATACTTGTATCGTATGCCACAAAATTTCGAATAAATTTTGTGTGCTATGCTTGAGAAAAAATTGCATAGCACTTTTTTATAGCGTACGAATAATACGTTACTCTTAAAAAAAATCTATATTCTGGTAATAAACATATAAAGAAATTAGTTTATTTATCCAGATATAGAACATAAACTGACGATCCTTAAATAAATAATCAGATGCACTGTCCGTTCAATTACTATTTTTGTCTACTCAGTTATTTATGTTTGAAACGTGTATTAAACATTTATGTTTGCTTGATATTGCATAAAGTAAAATAAACAAGTGAGTTTCCTGGTTAGTTATGTAGATGGATAGTTCAAAATATATCTTTGTTTTCCTTACATATTATATATAAAGAAAATTAAAAATAATGGTGAGCCTATTTGTTACATACGCAACCGGAAACTCTTATTGTCTCAGCCAAAGGCATAAACTTGTCGCGCAAGAATTTCATATCTTTTAAGCAACCGTAGATTTGAAAGCTTGCACGTATAAACTAACAAAGTAAACTGAATCTTACTCATGTGCATCTAAACTTTAGTGCATTTTATAATAATGATGCTCGAGAGTGACGTGGATTTTACATATAGAAAATATATTACCACAATTACTTAAACTTTTCCGCAAAACTAAACTACTTGTATATATACGCTAATTTTAATTAGTACAGTTGTACACTCAACAGAATATTTTGGATGTCATACAGGTTAAGTCCCATTACAATAAAATTCATTTATCATTAAAAATATTTTATCGTGCAGCAGTTGTTTTTCATATTCAAAAAAATTCTATAAATAAACAAGAATTTTTTTCTCATATTGTACAAATATTTACAAATTTAAGCAATATCAACACATGCTGAATGAATACATTTAACCTGTCCAGGAGTATGGACGCTCATATGCAAATATGTACGTCAAGCACTAAGCAATAAAATACCCGTATATATTAGTTATGCATCAACTAAATATTATACAACAGTAGTATTGCATACATTTAATAAAATCCAAATTTTAAAACGTAATAAATGAATAAACTTTTACCCAATTGGGCGACCGTAATTTTAAAAAATCACTATTGAACAGATAATAATTACTAGATAAACATGTTTTGAGATTTTGACAAAAAATGTAAGCAAAATACAAAATTCTTTATATGAAAATTGGTGCGTGAGTGACATAAAAAAATATGTAGTATCCTAGATTTATTTATGTAATTTTATGACTTGTCAAAGAATTTTTGAAAAATATTTTAGGGTTCGTTACATTTGCATAGTTTTGTCAAAAAAAGTGATGCAATCAGTGCAAATCATTATTAGATAGTAAACTAAATGTTAATAGAGTGAGATGTATAGTTGGTACTTTTTTATGTTATATATAATACATAAAAAGTCAACTGAATTCTACGAAATGCCAAAATATAAAATCAAGATGAAAAAAATAAAAAAAATGCTCAAAATATATCCACAACTCATGTTGTTGTTAACATTGGCGACATTAAAAAGATTTATTTTTAAGTTCATGCAATTTAAAAGAACTTTCTTCCAATTCATTGAAAAATCTAGTTTTTCTAAATTTATTTTGGAAATTCTTATAACAGGATTTAACTTTTCATATCTATTCTGAAAGAATATTCTTATTTTAAAATATTTTCTTTTCAACTTAACAGTAATCTTAATGTTTATGAAAGATATTTATTTTATTTCATGAAAATATAAGTAAATATTGATAAATTTGTGATTAAATAATTCAAAGGTTTAATTATAGTATTTTATTTATTTTAAATTATTCGATGATATTTTTAATGCCATCGAATGATGAATTTTTTCATTGGACTTGAGCACTTTTATATAGTGAATTATTCTTAAAATTCAGAACAATAATTCATATATACGATATTTTTTTAAGATAAAAATAATTCTTATAGTAATAATAGACGTTTGTTTTTAATATATTAAAAATAGCATACAAATATTGTAAAAAATAGCACACTTTTTTATTTTTAATTATTTACAATATGCAAAATTATGCATATTGCATCCAACTATTAATTAAAAAATTACGGATTCAAACCACGCGCCCGTCATAAAAAAATAAATATTTGTTCATTTGTAACTGTAGCCAGGACTCATAATTACCAACAACTACTTGTAAAAAACAACTATTTAGAAAAATTTCACACATCAAAGTTTTCAGACAGAGTGGACAAAAGTTAAGCAAAAAAAATATTGTATCAACTTATTATTGTCTACTTATTGAGGAAATTTCTTGTTTAAAATGTATTGCTTTCAAATTAAAATGATTTTTTTATAAGCTGAAAGATTTTCATAATTATTTCTACGACACTAAACAAAAATAACATACATTTATATTTTTTAATGCTTTATGACAGGTTGTTAGTAAATAAACCATATATAAATGAGCAACATATTCCATATTATTTTTATCACTAATTTTTGCTTCACATGAGAGTTAAATTTGGAGTTATACCTGCGCTGATAATAGCCATTTACATAGGAAATTGCCCACAACAGTAGTCATTCAATATAATTCTTCGATAAAGGAAATAAGTTAGAGCTTTCGTGTAAAGCCTTTTATTTCGGGAAGTAACTTGATTTGGTCATTTGTGTCTTATTGAAATTAATGAGAAAGAAATGCGATACAATGATCATTTATTCTGACTTCATCCATAGCAATACATATTCCTCAGAAACAAAATAGCCAAGTTTTCGATGTCTTACTCGTAAAGTAATTGTATTATACATTAAATCATTTACTTTTAAAATAAATTATTAATTTAGTAAAACACAAAATGAATCAAGTAATATTATAGAAATGTTTTGAATTTGATTATTGTAGATGTCAACTTTTGTTAGCTGAATAAAATTTATCTTTTTTATTCTTTATAGCAGTTGTTTTATTCTTCAAACAATTCCGTATATTTGAGAAAAACTTATTGATTTAATGATTTATTAAAGTAAATCTAAAATATTATTTTACATATTTGAGTAAACTATTCAGCTCTTGAGAGTCACTACTGTATAATCATAAAATGTAATGATATGATCCTACGTCCATTAAAGCGCATACCGAATTGAAAAACCTAATTTTTTACTATTTGACGCCTTTAACTATTCACCTGCGGTCGTTGATACTCCACATTTATGCTTCCCTCGTAATGTTATCTATCCAACTCTGATACGAAGAACATGACCTGAAGACTCTTGTTGGAGTTCTTCCAAATACCTCTTTGAGACTTTTGTATTCATTATATGATATAACGTTACTCATAAATTTCCTCTTACGGCCTGTTAAGTCATATTATTTAGCGTTGATGAGAATACAAAAAAAATGGCATAATTTTATATTGAAAGATACGTATCGCATTTCCTTAAGAATTTTGGATTTGAAGAGACTTTTTAAAGCAAAAAATGTATCGTTTTCGCGTTTTCATCTATATGCGAATACTAACGCAGCATATTTTATCAGAAAATATTGATTCTCAAGTATTTATAGTTTATAAATATTATATAATTAATTTTTGATACTTTCTAGAAAGTTTTTATATTTAAATAAAACACAGTTAATAGAGATTTTTTTATAAAACTAATTCAAAATTTTGACTATTTAGTTGAGAAACAAACCTGGATGTCATCTTTATAAGGAACTGAATGGAAGAACTAAACAAAATTTTATTTTTAATTTAACAATATTATCTAATTGAATTTGAACACATCTTTAAGTATGCATTGTTCTGTATATGTTACTAGTTTTGGTATGTATATATACGAGAATATATTCTTCTACAAATATCCAAATACTGTACATAATATTTCATGGTGCATTTGATTCTATAAAAATTTTGGTACACTTTAAAGAAAAGTTATTAGACTTATTTTGAAATTAAAAAAATATTTTATATAAAAGCATCTGCATCCAAATGCATTATCGATCAATTTAATTTGGAATGATGCCCGAATTCAGAGAAAGCAAATCGCAGCATTATGTAAAAATCGCATGCTAAATTGGTTGTACAAGACTGCGGTAAGATTAATCCGGTCGCATAATGGACCTACTATTCTATTTTTATACAAATTATACGTCAAAAAAATACATGCAAAGTGAATTTAAAATATTCTCTTATTTAAAAATATTTTAAGAAACTCAAAGTATAATTGTTACAACGTTTTTTAAAATATAAAAATTGATCATTCAATGTAATTTCACAAATGATATTTAATTTTTCTAACTTAAAAATGTTGAGTTAAAAATACTATTCACTATCATAGTAGTTTATTATTTATTAACATATCGAAAGAGATATTACTAAATCTATTTTTTTTAAACTCTGTTATAAAGAATTAATTTTTACGTTTGACCGTAATGGCGGAAATTTTCTAGGATATGTTATAGTTAAATTCATAACTAACTGTTTGATTATTTCCAGATTTTTTTCTATCTGGTTTCATTATTATTTGCATTTTAACAATTGTTCTGAATCATAGTAATATTACTCACCAAAACCCTCCGTACATAACACAAATACTCAGTGAGTATATTGAGGATTATAATAAGTTGAAAAAATTTGAAAAACTCAAAGATGCTCTAAAAAATAATTTGTTTTTATTTATTTAACTGGATTGTAAGTAATTTTTGGAGAATTTGATTTTAAAATAGTTAAATGATTATCTTTCTTATTTCTACGTCAGGCTCCAAGTTTTAATATAATAAAACTACTATTACTATTTTTTTAAAGTCATTTTTGCATAAAAAGAATTTTTTATTCGAGAGCATATATTTTAAACATATTTCTATTAATTTTAAACATCTCTGTACATCTTTATAAAAATATATAAATTTTTACTAAAATGTCCTATTACTTAGTATTTGTGATAAGCATGAAGTATTTGTTGTGTAGTTTAATTATGTAAATTTTTCAAATATCTTGTCAATGTATGTTCGAACATATTTTATATGAAAAAAAAAACAAGCAAATTAATTTTAAATCTAATAATGAGAATTTTATGAAAATACAAATCTTCATAAGGTCTAATCAAAAAAATGATTTAAGTTGTCCACAAAACATTTAATATTCAGATTATTTTACAAATGTATCATTAAAAAAAAACATAGATTTAAGCTATTTTATATCTGAAATTAAATTTAAAGCTTTTCATTTTGAATACACAGAAATTTTGTGTGTCTTCATATGTGTAAATCTATTCTGATCGTAGTCAAAATGAAGAATCAATGTCGCTTCTAGAGATTTCTTATAACTGTTTCAGGTGGATAATAAAATATGTATGAAGATTAGAAATAAGAAATCAGCTTATATCTATTATATTCTTGGTTGCTCATAAATGAAGAATAACGTAGGCTTAAATGATTCAATTAAACAATATTTTAAATTATGTTTAAAAATTATTAAGCTTCTGCTTGTTCTAAAGTGAAAAATTGTATAATAAGAATGAATACGTGACCTTTCACATTATGACACGTGTCATTAAATTTGTTGTTTACATGTTAATATTTTTAGAGGTGAATTGAGGCGCATGACATTTAAAATTAACCTGTTCACCGCCAAGGAAACACAGTTATAATGCTATGTTTTATTTATGCATATTACAACATATATACTCGAGTAAATACTCTATATTTTTTCTTATCCATTACATAAAATTGGTCTAAAATCTTATCAAGGATAAATTACAGTATTTAAAAAACACTTTAGATATAAAAGTAAATAACACAAATGGTGCAAACTCTATCAAAAATGTATTAAAAACTAAATAATATTATTTAAACTTGCCTTATTATGTAAATGTAAGTAAACGATGGGATTTTTTAATTATAATTGGATATATTGTTACTTTTTGATACCACATCTGTTCTAAAGCGGAGCACATGAATTTTATTAAAATTGTTTCAGTGTATTTGAAACTATGAACATTTTGTATATGTGTGTGTATATATATTATAAACTATTTCTGTTTAGAACATAAAGATAAACATAATATAAAAATGCTATTGACAGATTTTTTCAGTCAGTAGTAATTTTTATTTATAAACCAAATCAATTAAACCTACGTCTTGGACTACAAACTGATTAAAAAAACATCAATTTTATTAGCTACGGTATTCAAACCAAAATAATTAGTTTGAGAGATAAATGTGCTTTTTACTTATCTTAAAATGTCAAGAAAAATTATTCATATAATTCAGATAGTAAAAAACTGGCGAAAATTCTAAAAAATGTGTATAGCTCAATAAAGAATATAACGTATGAAAATAAGGTTGAAGACAACAGAAGTATTTTTGAAACTTTTGAAAAATAATTTCAAGAACCATAAGATATATGTATTAGATATTATTCACACTTTTGTTCTTCAATAATACATTGTCACAAAATCAGTGGTGAATTAAATAATATATAAAAGTAGCTTAATTTACTGAAGAAGCCATGTAAATTTTGCTTGTAGAAATACATGTAATTTATTATTATTTAAGTTTCATTATAAAATAAATACTTTGTTAAAACAATTTTTTACTAGATAAAATAAATACAATAATATATACTCGTATATACATACATATTGAGAATATTACAATAAAACTATGGCACAGTTAAAAAATCAAGATTTCATTATTAGATATACGTGTTCGTCTTTTGCGAAATTTATTCTACAGTCAGTTATATGATTTATTTATTCTTTCTATATATAGATTTTTTTATAAGATTGAAGGAACGAAGAGCATGATTAAGATAATATAAAGAACAACTATACAGTCACTTATTAATGGCGTAATGTCAATTTTAAGTTAATAGTTATAACTAAAATAATAATGAAATCTGAAATAATTACTTAAATAACAATTGAGATTTGTGATTGATATGAAAATTATTTGAAAATAAACATACATTCCATGAATTGTGACCTCTATACATAGTCTTCTACAGTAATTGGCAACCTTTTGAGAGACTGGGTAAAAAAAATAGATTTTGAAAATTTCATTTGATAAGTGAGTAAAAGTTAAAAAATATATAAAATATATAAAAAAAAAATCATTATATTTTTTGATGGGTAATTCAAAATGTCGTAGTGGATAATTGAATTACCCGCGAGTAGTAGGTTGTCTACCACTGGTCTACTATATGAATGTTTCTTTCGAAAGCTGCCAACTAAGACTGCTAGTCAGTTTTAGTTTTTGGAGTACCTTTGAATTTCATATTTATTTGATTACCGCCCCATATCGCTCTACAATGGGGATAAGTAATTAAAAATAAAAACGATTTTTTACAATGTCAGACAAGCAATCACGCACAGTCGTGGATACAAATACTGGAAAATAAATGAAAAGTAAAAAAAAATGTGTTTTGCGTCGCCAGACGCTGATTGTCATTCCATACACTTTTGTTTCTAAAAGAAAATGTTAAAATCAAAAAGAACAGATAAAATGTTGACGCATTGAAATAGTAGATTGTGATAATATGTTGCTGAAATTAGTAATATTATATTTTTATGCATATGCTGAAATTTTATTTCAGAAGGAATCGATAAAAGAACGTAATAAAATGAAAATGAAATAAGTAGTTTGCAGAAAACGTTATGAAGCAGTGGCTATTGAAAGTATTCACCAGACCTAAAATCAGGCGGGAAAACTTAATTAATTTGCATACAACTTGGGTTATATCGAACCCATATGGCATGTGAATTTGAAATTAATTTATTCAAATCAACAAACACACCCTTGCAAAGTTTCAGGAGTGTGTGAGCAAAGTTTTCTGAAATTCCTGTAGGCTTTGCCGTTAAAATGTTTTAAAAGTAGAAAATGCCTACCTTTCAGTATGGTACTTTCCCCAAGCGAGAATTCCCCTAGGTAATATGTATAATTATTTGAAGGTAAGTAGCTCTGAATATCACATTATAATTTTAACTAAAGAGATACTTTTACCAAGTATTCTTAAATAGCTTTAATAAAACTCCCAAGTTTTCGAATAAAACACCAGGCATATTTACCGAATTTATGGCATTTTAAATGCAAATCATCCTACAACAAATGCAATGAATTAGCAACGATTCATTTAATTTATTGTGTAATTTTTTATAGCAAAAAATGGCTAAAACAAATAAAATAGAATTCAATCGAAAGAATTTTTTTTTTTAAATAATTATATACAAATTTATAATTAAACTAACTTAACTGTAAAAGTAATTCTTTTTATTATATAAAAAAAACTCAATTATTTTATGCATACATTAAAAATATCTATTGGACAAATTATTTGTGTATCAGTAAAAAATAGTTCAAACTGAGAAAAGTCTCAATTTCAGTTTGTTTTTCTAATATTACTTTGATTATTGATATAATACAATAACACGGGTTTTATATGCAAGTACGTATATGCACAATTAAAGTCACTATGAATCGTTATACAAATATATTATAGTATGTTGTAATTCATATAAAAACGGTGAAATTCTTTTGTTTTTGTCTTTTGTTGTTTTTTGTTTCATACGATTACGCAGTTTTGAGAAATTATAAAAAATAATGGGAGCATATACAGTTTTTTTTATTTTTGATATTACTAGTGTATATCGTTTATTCTCATTAGGTTTGGATAATATTTTTTTCAATATATGGTAATTGCAGGGACACGATAACACGACACAATTTTAGAGACGATCTCTACAGTTTCGTACTGGTTGTTCAGGCATATCGCAAGGTATGGCATTATTTTCTTCAATACTCCGCTTCTGTATTCTGGTAGAATATGAGAGAAATATTTAACCTTTTTTTCTTTGAGATATCTATAAAAAAAATCACAAATGCTGAAATCTGGTAACCATGCAGGCCATCCTAAATCACTCATCAGAGAAACCAGATGTACGTGGAACATTTTTTTCAAAAAAATGAGTGAATTTCAGGCTGTGGAACCTGTAGCTTTATCTTGATGAAACCATAAGTCTTGCAATCCATTATCTTCAACAATTTCATCCTTTTTGGACATAATATTTGTAATTCACGGTCATGCCCTCTTCTTCAAAAAAGTACCAACATATCACGCCAAATTGTAATAGAGTACATATTGCCGATAGTTAAAGGGATGTAGTAGCTTTTCATACATAATTCGGGAGTTGTTTTTAACTCAGTATTAAAAATTTTGCTTTTTCAAAAAAAAACTGTTATGGGATGGATGAGTGTAAGCATTTACTTACACAGATTTTGGCAATTAGTGTAGCCTGCTGTACTTAATCATTGAGTCAACATTACTTTGAAGGAATAAAAATTGAAATCGAAATACAGAATCCTCCTCGTTAATTTGCAATTTGACATCCCCAAGACAACAGCAAGTTTATGTTTTCAAACAAAACATCTTGGTGGTGGCTCGATTGCTATTATCAGCAGCTGTTTACTTTCTATAGTTTTGATGAAGCTGTGTATTTTTTCTTAATGTACTACCAGTTTCCTCCAACTGCCTAACCCAGAACCAAATTATGCTTGCATTAAGAACGGCGTTATAGCACAAAACGTTGAACTGTCACCGAAAAGTTCTTTGCGTCATGATCACAGATTGTTTATTTTTAAAACACACACGCATGGCAAAGCTTCAGTGTACTTTAGTTCAAACCATATTGGCTACTGTAATCTGGTCATCGTTGAAACAGAAAGAGATTATGTGCATCTGTCTCACCCTACCACCACCTGAGGATCCCTTTTAGCCATTTAATTGGTTCTGTTGCGACTGTATAATATAATAATAATATATTAATGAGATTTTTTCTGTAAAATAGTGATAAAAATATTTTTAATAAACATTCAATTTTTTTATTGATGTATAACCAAAATTGTATATGTATATGTAGATGTAATTATTTTTATTCGGTTACAAATATTTAAAAAAAAAACACACTTCATTTAAAGTCAGGAAAGCAAAAAAGATGAATGAATTTTAGTAAGGGAGTATTTTTTATGTAAATTTAATATGAGATACGATTCAAATAAAGGTTGAGGAAATGAGAAAGATAGGAAAGAAGAAATGGATTATAATATGGAAAAGTTTTTGTACTGAAGGTTAGGAATGAAAATGAATATGGATTTAGAGAACCTACCTATTCGAGATGAGATAGAATGGGCCATAATATAATACGAAATAACATCTTATTTTACGAATTACAAGAGAAGAAAGAGACGACTGTTGAAACTCACAGCATTTCAGTTTATATATAGTAGCTTTGAATTTAAAATACTTTTTTCTTATAAGATTATCAGCTTTAGAAAAATCAAAATCACAAATTTTACTGCACACAAAAAACCATGGTATTTCTTAATATAAATCTTTCATCAAAATATATCATGGGTGTACTGGCAGAAAGCGTTAAGTAAAAAAAAAAACTGTTGAAAAAAAATATTTTCAAAGTATGAGTCCATTACATACATTTAACAGTAATACTTTAAGGCAACTAGGACTGTAAATAATGTTGATATTGTTCTCTACAAATAAAATAAACCTTAAATACTTAATCTGATCAGCCAAGTAATCTTTCCGTCAGTTTTATGTGTTTGCCAGTAAGAAAATATTCGATATCGACGTAATAGGTAATGACATACAGAAAAAGTACAAATAATATAGTTAAACTTTTTTACCAGATGATAGAGCATGCAAAAATCTACTAAACTGCATTTTAATTAATTTATATAATTTGTAGATTGGATATATACGACAAATCTTTATATATTTACGAGTACTTAATTTACAAATTATACCATAAAATTGTGTACACTTTCAACAACTTTAGTGTAATCTTCTTCGTAAAACTATTATATATAATAGCGTTTGGTTTCATACAAAATTTATTACTTCGATTACATGAATAAAAATATTGCTTGAATATGTGTGGAAATAAAATAAACAATATGGAAAAGAGACAAATATACATTTAAAAACACGATCCCTTTATGCGTTAACACACAATAAACAATTTTAAAATGTAGCATTTAATATTCATATTTCGTTTATTTTTGACTTAAAACTCTTAAATAAATGTATCATAGTTTGCCAACAGTTTCTAAATTAACTTTAAACATAGTATACTAAAAATAGTGATGAAACTTAATATTTTTGATTGAAATATCTGTCATTTATATTTTTTCCTATAACCCACATTACACAGCATCACATGAAGGCGTGAAAAATATTTTGAAAAATGTATATATAATTATTTTTTTAATAATACAAAATACTTAGAATTCAGTTGAAATGTGAAAACTATTTGAAACGTTTTCTTAGGAAAATAAACAAATACAAATGTTGTATAATAAGTACTATAAATAGAGTGTATCGTTTTAATGGTGTTTATTTTCAATATATACCGGCAACGAATTGTTATGAAATTCCCTCACAATATGGTATTGTCAGACCAGAGTTTGATTTACTGACGTTCGTATGAAATATCGTTAGGCTTCATTCAGGCTGTGTAGCGAAGTAGTTTCCAGTACCTACAGAAGGTTTCAAGAGTCATTGTGCGCCAATTACCGTTTCGAAAGGTATTTTCCGAAAAAAGTTATGAGTTGGTGTACTGGAAATTGGCTTCTTTTGTTAAACGAGAGAAATGTTATTAAATTCATCGCAGAATATTGCGAAAAGTGTATGAAAGATACACTCAATTACTCTTACATGGAACTTCAATGTATTAAGATTCAATCATTAATTTTGTATTATTACATTAAAATTATAGATTTTATTTATATATTTAAGTAATACATTCTTTATATAAGACATTATTTAATGTTTACTCCAAATAATAAATATAACGTTATAATTTACTGAAAAAAATATTAATTCTCTATTTATTTTCAAATAGTAATAAATGTAATAAGCACAAATGAAAACAAAAAATGAATCTAGTGTTTTATTTTATTATGGCGTTATTATTTCAAAATGAGTATAAGCAGATAAAATTAATTATATAGTATATACGGGCATAAATCGTTATGTGGTAAAATTTTACATTTTAATAAAATAGCTATCATATATTTTATGTTATAACGCAGGAAAAAACGTGTTCCATATTAAAGCTAGTACAATATTGTCATGAACTTTCTAGTATACCAATTATTTTTTGTATATTATGATGTTTTGAAATATAATAAATTATAATGAATACGTATTTAATAATTAGCACTAATACTTAATTCTATTTTTAATGTTTTCTAATGATTTTAAATAATGTATTAAATAAAAAAGATAATTCTACTAAACTATTTTAAGCAATACTTAATAAAAGATTAATAGCTTAATCATTCCGTAGTAGATCACAGATGAGTTTTATATAAAATAAGTAGTACAAAAGGTATTAATAATGATCAAAGCTCTATTATTCTAAATATGTAACTTAAAGCACACATATTTTAAGTGCGTGTTTAATACAAGTTAATCCATGATCTATTTTTGATTATTTGTCAAAAAACTCTGAGTAGTATTACTTCAATTTTATATATCTACTCGTTTAAAAATATATTATATTTATAAGTTGTAGCTGATTTACACAATTTAATATTATTATAATAAAAAATGGTTCATTCTTGTTTATTACAAATTAAGATCAACTTATTTATTATTTATTAAGAAACCTCTTGAGAACCGATGTTAGTTATTATGTATTTGTTTATTTTTTAAACGAAAATTAAACACGCAAAGTAGTTGTTAATCAATCATTAAATTTTATGGGTTTATGTGAGTATTTGTGGTTAATTCAAAAACACTTGTTGATATATTGTATATTTTTTTTAAATTTTAGCGATCAGCTGTGAGTTCTTAAAAATCAAATGTCAAATAAAACTTCATAAAATTATGTTTGATGTATACTACCACAACTTTCTCTAGAATTGATTATAATGAATTAAGTATTATATATTAAGCTTAAAAAATAAAATTGTTTTTTTTATAGGTTTTTTTTATAAACTAACGTATTATAATTACTTCTTCATGTTTTAATAGTCCAAGTAGAAAAGTCTAGACATTGTTAAGTTAAATATCAATATTAAAAAAATATTGAACGTACTGTAAATTTGAAGTCACTGAAAAATTGAATGCAAAACTCGAAAGTTTTTTAGGAGATCAAAATTGTATTTACTCATTTTGTTCAGCATTCTCCGCTTTCAAACTTTGAATAAAAATAATAATTTTGATAAAACTTGTATGTAACAAGCTTTCGTCATATATAAGAATACGTTTAAAAACCTACTATTTACATCAATATTTTAAAACGTTGATAAAACTGAACGATGTATTTTTTTAAAATATATTACAAAAAACAAGTTATCGATGATTAATTAACTTTTTATTTTTATAATAATAAAAACAAAAATATATATTTTTACAACAAAAAAAATCATTATATTTCTCATGGATAGCGCGTTCGAATCACGAG
>JAPMAE010001307.1:0-20391 GCA_036584705.1 Rhyacophila sp. 25_7 | reverse complement strand
ATTACATTGTCGGGCGCTAAGTCTAGGGGCGCTTTTAAGCGTATTAGTTACCCCTTACATAAATACATACAATTGGAAAATCGGTCATTTAGCCTGACTAAAGAATAAAAATAAGGATTTTGGGGTCTCACCACTGACCTGCCAGTACACGCCACCACAATTATGCGCAGTCGCTTTCCTGATACTTTCACGAATGGTTTTTATCCCCTTACATATGTTTTTAAGCCTGTACGTAGTGGGACCGCATGTGACGGTATTACCATGCATCTAAGTGCAAAAACTAAGTTGTAGTAGAAAATAAATGAAAAACAGTTGTCATGTCATGTAATCCTCTATGGAAAGACATATCCTGTGCACCCTGAATTCTGACTACCCGATAGACCCGGTCGTCCAAGCTCAAGGACGATGAATGAGTTTGGGAGTCTATGCAACATTGCTCCACATAAAACGCCGTAAACCTTGCAAAAGCCATAAAATTGGCCTTGGTAGATACCATATCCTCAAACCCTATTGGACCCGTGTGAGGACGGATTCTGATGAATAGCTCCGTACAGGGTGAAAAAAACAGCGGACACTCCCATAAAACGTGTTCAGCCATCTCTTAATATGTCTGCATCTGCAGTTTGGCTTATCAACACGCTTGCCAAGCTTGTAAAGGTTGGCTGCGAATTTGCCATGTCCATCCCGAAATTGACTAATTCAAAGTGTGACATCTTAATTTCATATTTTACCTGATGTCGCCATTGTCAAGTGGAATTTGCACCGTGGTGAAGTAGATAAGCATTGGTGATCCAAGGGCAGCGCTGACCAGCCATATTGCAGCTGCAACGGCTAGTGTCGTCCGCCTTCCAGCTCTTGGTCTAAGTGGTCGCATTATTGCCATATATCTGAAAAAATAAATTAACAAATGATGAATATATGTTGACTTTATTACTTGCCGGATTAACTTAGAAATCTATAAACATAATAAATGAGTACTCGAGAAGTGCACGGATACAAGTCCAATATTTTAAGAAATTAGTTTATGATGACTGGTTGTTAATAATCACGTTTATTAGTGACAACATAGAAGAATTAATGACTTTCAGAATATATAATACTACGTTAGCCATATCGACCTTGTTTAGGCTAAAGGGCTTAACCCTCAATTTTTAAAAAAGTGCTTTTATTTGAAAATAACAATGTACACAATTAAAAATGCGTTCTGTCAAAATGAATTAAGCCAACAATGTCGACTTACTATCGAAATTCAGCTTTAGATTTTCTAAACAAAAATGGCTAACTAAGTTTGTATAGAAAAGAAAAAAAGCATTAATACTTAATTTTAATAATTTTTCTTTAATACGTTTTTAAATTATCAGATCAGGAAAATAAAACATCAATTTATTAGTTATCATGCACGTCAAGTTTGTGTAAGTGTGACTTTGTCTAAAAATCATTAAACATGATTTTTTGTGCCTCCTGTGAAATTTGTTCAATTAGGGTTTATCGCTTTTGCCTAACTAAACATGGTCAAATTATATTTATAAATACATAAGTTTTTTCCTTTCCGAATGAAGGAATATTTTTCATTTTGCAGGCATTGTTATTCTCTAGTATATATTATGGCAACTTGTGGTACGTGGAAGGTTTCGAGCGTCACGCGACAAGTATTATATTAGATTACATAGCATATTTGGAGACGAAACTGTTTTTTTCTAAGAGAAAGTTTACGATTTGTCTATATTAAAGAGATTTTAGCGTATCTATTATTTTTTTTCGATTAATCGTGCAGCCCATGCAATTTTCTGAATATTTATCTACTAGGAATATGTATTAAATTTCTTCAAGATCATTTTTCGCTAACACTTGCCCATTTATTCTTTATTTCTAGAACTAATAGTATGAAATATATTAAAAACTGTAAAATAATCAAAATATGACACTTCAGCACAAATATGTTGCCCATCGCTGGTATAACATATAGAATGTTTCAATAAATTTAATAAAACGTCAATTTTGAAAGATTTACTGAATTGTCTCAAAGTCAATTTTTATCTGAAACATGTACATAAGCATATTATTAAAATCAACATCTTGTTGCCAGATGTTCAAATGTTTTTCCCCAATATAAAAAAGAATGGAAATATATGCCCTAATTCAAGAAATTAGAAATGTGACACTACGTCTACGATGGATGAGTAAATATTTATGTCAGAATAAACAGAACCCCAACGGATATTGACAGTGTAGGAGGGTACCATCTTGGCAAACAAGAAAATAACATTATATAGACCGTAATAAACTAAGATGCGATAACATTACAATAACTAAGTTTAAGACTAACTGGTAATTATTTTGAAACCTTAATCATTGATAGTTGTTTTTGGAACCAACTAACAATCATTTTTAGGTATTATGGTGACTGACTCCTGCCCGATTGAAATATTTATTTTTTGATTACAACTAGTATAATAAAGAAACAATGAGAGGTCGTGTATTCGTACATAAAATACATACATAAACGCTGAGATCATAGAACTCCTGGCGTAAATAGTGCCTTGAGTGCAAGGAGATTCACATAGACGAGTCAGGTTTGAAGGAAATGCAGTAAAATAATCAGTCATATCGTCAAATAATGTAATTAAAGAAAAAAAAAATCTTTTCACCATAATTGTTGCGAAACGAAACATATGGATCTCTAAAATTTAAAAATTGTATTGAAAGTTGTATTACGACTAATAATTGTTAATTATTAATTCATCCGTTTCGGGTTCGTGTCCTGTAATGAATAAACATTAGAAAACAAAAATACAACCAGCACGAGCCTTGAACCCGTGACTACATAAGAAACATAGGCCTTATTCAATTAAACGATACAACAAAATCATTACTTGACGCCCTTCAGTAAAATGCATCATGTCAGAAATTATTTAAAGTTAGAACATTTTCTTGCCTTATCTCGTATATTAACTAAACAAATCAACAACTATTTTCAGGTTTCCTTATATTTATATTACACGGGGGACTATTTCGATGTATTCTTTGAGTCAGATGAAGCTTTCAATGTATACAAAAAGAATATACGACTCTCACCATAAATTACCAAAGCTTAAATTCCTTTGTTTAAAAAATTTATTAACGTTGTATATACATACTCGTATATAAATATCGTAGACAATTTAAGATATCGTAAGCCATATCTTTGCTGAAGCAAAGTGTGAGATTGGCTCAGAAGATTATTTGGACCAGATATCGGGATGAGGAAAGTATTTCGTCACCTAATTGGGTAATATGACCTACTAAAACAGGCAATTATTGGCAATGTGGGTGGAGCTTTGCTAAGTGGTTCTTCTGCAAAACGGTTTTAATATACGCATTTACTGTCAATCATACTTATATAATGAATAATTAACTCACTCGAAGTATATTCTAAACTTTAAACTATCGATTAAAGTGATAGACAATACAAGAAATATACTATTCTAATAGGAATTTCAGGAATAATAAATTTAAAAAAATGACTTAGACTTGACTTATAAGATTATATTTTGCAGTTAGAGATAATGTAATTGAGTTAATGATAATAAAATTATTTTTTTGAGTCCTTTATAAAGGTTTATTTAAGAATTTAAATCTCTCTTTTTACTGTTACAAACCCATTTATTACTTAAAGCTGAATAGTGTTGTTGAAAATAATGTTAATTCACTTGAACTGTAATCTAATTGAGGAATTCATAATTAAAAGAGTTATCAGGCTTAGTCTTGGAATAAGTAAAGTTAAATGCAAATCAAAAATATATTTAAAAACTAAAGAATATTAAAACCTAATATACAGGAAATGATATATCGTTGATAATCGGCTATATCTTGTTGTAAGACAGAGAAACCGTTTTGGATTTTATTATTAATAACATATTGTGGATCATACTGTCTCACATTTTCTGGTTCTAGTCCAAGAGTCATAAGATTAATCCTATAGATGTAAACATTTTTTATACTTGTTCATTTATAGCCGCCATTTTGTAGCAGCCATCTTGCAGCCAGGACAATTTCAAAATGGTTGAACTAATAATTGAAATTTGTTCTAATGAACATTCGTTACTTCGAAATACTCGTACAACTCATATTATTTTAATTTGACAAAGTTACTATAAACTTCCACCTATATATTATATATGTACATATAGAAATTATATTATCATGACATTGTGTATATTGAACAAGACGTTTACCCATGTTTTTGTCAATATTGAATGCATTATAATGCTAATAATATTTTGTTTTATAAATCCGACGTAACGCGTCTCATGAAAATACTAGAGAAATCAACATACTGCACAGTGGAAACAGATGGCGTTGTCTAACGTCATACACCTGTTCTGCAAAAAGTTTCTCCAAATAACACGTTAGAGGGATAAAATCGGAGCATGGATATGAAAATCTTGAATACTTTAACATTCCCTTCACATTGTTTTGGACGTACGAAACTTTATTTTATAACTCTTCTACTCTGCTTTCGGCATCGTCACGTTTTGGGTAACGTTATAATTTGTCAAAGAGATATCTATTTAATTTATTAAATTTATCTAATAGACCAAATATAGGAATTTTCACGTATAAAAATAAATGTACTCTATTTTAAAAATTGTATAATATTATTTTTTATTTTCATTGTATAAAACTTCTTGAGTATTATATTAAATTTCAATGAATTTTTTCATATATATGTAGAAATACAATTATTTTATGATAGTCAAAGTATTATAGAGCTTATAAGTAGACTAACAACTGGAAATGTTGCATTATTTGAGTTGAAGACTGTATTCAGTTTCTAAATCCTGTAGAAGAGAAGTAAATTTCGGGGTTATATAAAATAATGAAACTTAAAGTGAAAGTCGTTCCTTTCTTTCTTTGTTTTTTAACCATCCACTCCGAAACAAAGCATATAAATTTCTATAATACAAAGTTTGTTTTAACAGAGTTTTACGACTAATAATAATCAATTATTAACTCAACCGTTTTGGGTTCGTGTTCTAGCTATAATAGAAATGAATGAACATTTAAAAAAAAAATTGTGACCAGCACGGGTTTTTAACCTGTATACAACTGTATCTACTAGCCTAACGAGTTTGAAAAGAAAGTCTTTTATAGATATGAAACTTAGAGTCTGATAGAGAAACAAGAAATGACCAGGTAGATATTCTAAAATAATATACTCAGAAAAATACTTGAATCGGGTAAAGAAAACCGAGGATTTTGAATCCGTACTAATCTCGAGCTCCGCGAGCAATTCAACTTTAATATAGTGAACGTCTTGAGAGCAAGATGACTCAGACAGGCGACCCGGATCATGTTGAGACTGTATTTAAATTATAACTCTCAAGAAGGTATTTCAAAGAACTGCAGTAGATACTTAGCTTAGAATGAGATGGGCAGACAATGCCACTAGAAATACAACAATTTTCGGCAAAGAAACAGAGCTAGTGACAAAGGTCTGGAGGGTGGCTGCACAGCTGTCTATATATCTGAACGGATTGTAACGCTACATTTAGAAATAATAATAATAATTAAATCTGCATATTATTTTCTACCTCCCGCTGTAACTGATGTTAGGCTTTACTTGTAAAATGAGTTGAATTATACGAATCAAATTTATCATCTGTTACAAAGCCATTATCTGTGACAAATATGCAGATGTCAACGATTACAAATGATCTAGATTTAGCATAAGTTTTGAGTCTCAGGTTAGACGGTGGGATAACAAGACATTATTTAAACAATACTCTGTTTCGATGTTGTGTTATATTAATTTCATCAGTAAGTAACGTTTTGTTATATTGTTAAAGTATTTTACTAGCAACCCTGCTGCTCAATAATTTTGGATACTACTGGCAATAAAAAGTTTTTTTATTTACTGTCTGTGGCACGCTAATATAATATATAAAAATAATAACACAATTTAAGTATTAACCTCATATGCCACTATATGAGACCTATAATATAAATGGTTATTAATGTAAACTACGATTTAACAAAATATTCTGAAGGCATATTTCTTTAAAATAGGTAAAAATTTGCCTCAACAACAGGATTAAAATTGTTTTTATTTTTAAAAATTATTATTAAAATATTTATAAATAAATCTACTAACAACATTATATTTCTCAATCTTATGTTGTAGAAAAATCGTTTTTTGTCTCACAAAACACGTGTTCTTGCAGTATTGACGACGATATTTTGCGACTTGTATAATGTAAACATACGAGTTTGTGTGGCCCAGATAATGTGATTGTTTTGTTTGTATGCTTAAAAAATGACTCGTCGGTCACGAGTCGAGTCTGGATAGCCAGGCTGACGGAGTCGTCAGCACTACGGGGTGCATAGGGCATCTCATGCCACCAGAAACTGAATGACGAGGCAGACTGCTACTCATTCTTTCCATATTATAAAATCAGTGCATGGTAATACCGCCCCGCGCGACTCCGTCACAGGCAGATTTAAAATAAAAGTGTGGGAAATAAAAAAAAACATTGCTTTCGTGAAGGGTCAGGCAGGCGACCGCGCATAATCGTGGTTGTGAGTACTGGCAGGTCAGTGGTGGGTCCTTTAAACTTGCTTAAAAAATCAATTATTAAATTTGATATCACAACAAACCTGAATAATTATTATTGTTATATTCATTTGAAAATGCCATAAATATATTATTATAAGTATATTTTGTAAACATTTACTACTTCGTATATATGAAACATGCAGCATAAAGATGAATTCATAAAAAGTGATCGCTGAGTACTTTTTATGCAGTAAAGATTTTTGTAAATCTGTCGTTTTTTTTAAAATACGAGTACATATTTTATTTCATATATTAACGAAGAAAATAGCATAGTTTTATATATGCATCTCTTTTTGTGAATAGAAATGTGTTGTTTTTCAATATTATGGAGATAAATTAAGGATTGAGAGTAAATAAAATAAGTTATAAATTTATCTCATTGATTTATTTGCTTACTAAGAGTTCGTATATATAAAACTTTAAATTGCAATAATAATAATTTTTATACATTTTTGCACTACTTAATATATTTGAAAAAAAAATATCAAGACCTGTTTTCTTTGAAGTACTTACATTGAAGTATTGTTGAAATTCAATTAAAAATGTTGAAACAGATTAAATCAGTCGTAATATTTTTGTGTGAAAACTTAATTATTATTTCGATAAAATTATTTTCATAAAAGAATTTAATACAGTTTGACTTTACAGTCTTCTATTGATTTTAACACTAGTTTATGTAAATTTGCTATGCTCAGTAAATCGTTCAACTTTCAGGTAATCGACTCATTTATTAAAACTGAAGCATTTAACATTTAATTAAAAAACTGTTGAAACAAAACAAATTGCATTTTCATGTATTTACATCCCCTTGCGGCCAGTGTCATAGCCATGTTCGAATATAGAGAATAAAATACTACATTACGTAGCATCAAAATGTTATGTTGTACTGCAATATCGACGATGTGATCTAGTAGGTATCTAACTGAAATTTTTAATTAAGCTTGAGTTATTTATTGCTAAAGTGATCTAAAGATTTTCTATTACTATAAAAAGAGCCTTAGTGATATTCTGATAACGAATAAAATTATAATGAAAAATAGAATCTGTTTAAATAGCGCATTAATTTGCTCAATATTGTATTTCAATATCATATTGTCAATTTTTATTTTACAATGACTATAAATTTTGTTAAAAAATGACGTTTTTATATCCGCTCCAAGATGGAGTGCATGGAAATGTGAAAATGTTCTTAGTAATTATTAATACGAAAGAGAAATTATTGTTAACTATTAACTATTAAATTGTCGATTTATGGTTTGATCTGCAGATACAAATGAACTAGCATTTGAAAAAAAAATATATTTAACTATGGAATCGACACTAAAATCTTTAGACACATAACTAGACAATAAAATACTTGAGTTGGTTATATAATACTAAAGATTTTCTATTTATACCAATAAGAAGTTCTTTGAAATATTTACCTCTAATATAACTAATGTATTGAAGATATTAAACAATACTTAAATGAGTGAGTCACGCTCTGACATACAATGACAGTTCTCTAAAATATTGGTTAAAAATAAAACAAATATCTATACTTTGGAACTGTCTAAGAAAAGGTAGCCAATTACGAGTAATATTACAATAAATGTAAATAAAAGTATATAAAATAAAAACTAGAAACAGGGAAGCCTGGAGGATGTTTGTGTAGTTAATCTAAAATTTGAGTAGCACCATATCAATAATGTTTTGTATACAAAGAACGGAAAAATATTTTAGTTACAATACCACAATGTTATTCCAATTTCTTTTTTGCTAATAATTTTTATATAAGCAATTATTAAGCATTTGATTGTACTCGCACTTATAAAGCCGATTTGTTATGTTATTCCAGAATCTAACTTCAGACCTGATATGATTATGATATTTAGCTTACGTGGTGAAATAACCATAGTTTTGTCAGCTTCTAAAATACAGTATTTTTTGTGCGATTACCTGTTCTATATGAAAAGTGTACCGTTTAAGATATAAATAAATTAAAAGTTGTTTTTAAATTTAATAAGGAAAATTAGTATCTATTAGAAATAATATTAAAAGCATTCAAATATTTTGTAACTTTGAGTTAAGTTTATAACTTAAAATAATTTCTGTAAAAGCTTTCTATTGTTAAGTTATTTGTAAATTAATTTAAGATGTTTTGATCAAGTAACAAAGGTTCTCAAGTGATACCAAAAGTTGTTTTTTAACGAAAACAAAATTTAAACTAAAACAATGTTTATCAAAACACCTATTTTGTTTTAAATTGACGATACATGTTACCGTAATTGAGTGTATTGTATTAAAAAAAAGTGTAAGTTGTAGAGACTTAAAAATATAGAATACAAGAACTACCCATCAAAACAACTCAATGGACATTTAACTTGTCATCGTGATTATTTTTTAATATCAGATTAAACAAATTACATACTCTACCAAAAAATAAGTTACTACGAATAACTTTCTTAAATGGATTCTTAAAATTACTCAATACTACTCTATATGTATTTTTTATATGCCAAGTGAAATTAAGTGTATTTTTTGTTATATTACATATGATTTCCAAATATCGGTTTCTTGAAAAATAATATATACAATTTGATTAGATTATATCGACCGTGTTTAGGCAAAAAAGGATTAACGCTCACTGAATAAACTTTACAGGAGGCACAAAAAACGTTTTTTAATGCCTTTTAGTCAAAATCACATTAACATAAACTTGAAGTGCATAATGACCAATAAATTTGTGTTTTATGTTTCCGGTTTGATAATTAAACAAGTTATTAAAGGGAAATTATTTCAACTGAGAATAAATGCTTTATTCTTTTCTACATAAATTTAGTAGGTCGTTTTTTTTCAAAATCTAAAACTGAATTTCGATTATAATTCAGCATTTAGGCTTAATTTTTTTGACAGAATGTGTATTTACTTGTGTACATTGTGATTTTCATATAAAAGCACATTTCAAAAAACTGAGGGTTAAGACCATTTGCCTAAACAGGGTCGATGTGTAAACTGTCGTTTGGGTACAATAAAACTGCGTTTTTATCATGTAATTATCTTATGAAATACTTTTTCACATGACTTTTCATTAGTTGAAAACATGACATTGTTGAATGAAGTAACAATTTTCTTGTAAATAAATGATGAAAACACGAATAACATGAAAGCAATTCTCTACTATCCATTATTGATATTTATTTTGTTCATTTTCGTGAAACTAACAAAACTATTTGCAGTCTGGTAACATGGAATAGAGAAAGTGTTTAAAATCGTGTCATCTCCTAATGAGGGTAATTTACTGCGCTCGTTTCACTAAATTATGTTAAAAGTTTACTTGAAAATTAAATTAACGGAAAATAACAAAAGCTTTAGCGTATTTAAAAGAAAATTATTTACTGCGTATATAATGAATGTCTCTTATATGACACCACAACGAAAAGTATTATATTTTTTTATTACGTATAGAACCAAAATAACTAGACCAGTAAACTGCAATATCTATACCTAGATATTTAATATTTTTAGTAATATTTGATTGGTTTTTCGGTAAGTATCCACTGAAAAAGTGTGATATTTTTATTCTTTGACTTCTTAATAAATAACTATATAATTTGTAATAATTTAGTCTTTAGTCAGTGCTAATCAATTTGTTTAAAAAAGTGAAAAATATTAACCTGTCCAGGACCATGAACGCGCATGTGCGTCCGCTATAAACTCGCTTTGATGAAGTATATACGTATATGAAAGTCAAACACGAAGTAACAACATACTTTTATATATTATTTATTCATAAAATAAACATTTTAAAACCATAGTATTACATACATTAATTTTAATTAATTAGATTAATTTTCAAGAGATAACTTTTAAATACTGCCTGGCTAATGACTACTAACATTATGTATTTCTCAACAAAAACTAGGTCTACAGTTATGAACTTCATTTTGTATTATTTAAATATTATATTTAGTAAATTGATTGGGTAATTTGTCACAATACTTATAAATGTCACTAGAAACTTTTTAATCAGTGCAATATTTGGAGATGTTTTTGTTGTTTAAGACATGCTGACTAATCCTAAGCTTATAAAATAAGGAATATTATTATTTCGTATAAAATAAATTTGTTTTTTTAAATTATTAGCGTATACACTTAAAAACATACCTATTTTTTCATTATGTCATATAACGTTGACCTAACGTCTATCAATAAAACAAAATACATCTGAAATCGCAGAGATGTTCTTAGGCGGACCTTACACGTTATATGTGGTGTCAGTTCAATCCATATCCTTGATCATGTTTTGATTGACGCTAGATTGATGGATTGAAGAAGGATATTACACGATCAATCAGATTTACGGCCAGTCTGAGCAAAACAGTCGTGTTGTTAACGTGTTTGCAACGTTATCTGAATGTTACATTATTACAGTATTTATTTAAGTATGTCTTGATAATATAAAAAAAGCTTGTTCTGTGACAGTTATAGTACTCACTCCTAAAAAACGTGCGGAAAGAACGTTGGGCAAAGTCTTTGTTGCAAAAAAAAAGATATTTATTCTCATTTAAATTTATTAAATGAAATACAGTCTTAAGGGGAAGACGATTATGCAAATTACTATAGAATGAATGATGCATATTTCAATAAACTTTAAAAAAATCTAATTTATTAATCCATCAATCACTGCACTATACGTTCAATCTGATTTCAATCTAATTATGATCACAAATTGAACGCGCAATGGCCACATTAAAATGTTCTAAAGAATAATAATTAACATTACTTTTAGTAAGAGCGATCTTTTTGCATTCTTAAATGTCAAATCGGAATTCAGTGTCTAAATTGAATATTCTTGGTACGATATTGCATATTTATCAGTTTTCATTACGTATTTATTAAGCTTAGTTAACTGTAATTTTCTTTTACATTCAATCAATAAAGATCAAACGTGTATTGATATATTAACATATAAAGCACAAGTTAGAGTTTTTCATTTTTTATAATATTTATTAAGCTTCATTAGTGTAATAACAAGATACATGATATAACAATAATTTATTATTGTTTTACAAATTACAACTTTCTTTTACAATCACTTTATGATTATAAAAATGTAATAATACGATAATATGCCAATGGATAATGATTAGCTTTAATTTATTCAACGATTTAAAACGATACATTAATATGCCACGTAATGAAGGTTCTCTTTTTAGTATCAGAAAAAGGGTATTTCAATTTTATTAGCACAGAATATTTAACATGTTTTATTTTGCAAAAGTCAAACTAAACAATTTCAGAGTATTAAAAAAAATATATTTATAATCTTCCTGTTTTTCCTCGCTATGGTTTAAAAAGCCACACACGACATGTGCTCAGCATTGTTTCAAAATTACTTCTTTTAAAACACATCGATCTTTTTCAAAAACATTTTGTTCGTTATTTACGTTGTAACATTTTAAATGCGTTAATAAATTACTTTTTCTGAATGATATTGCTTTTGTAACATGTTCAGCACGTAAAAAACATGCAAGTATTTTCTTTAATTTAATTCATTTATACAATCTAATCGAGTTATTTTAATTGTTTGTAAAACAATATTAACCAATATAGTGGAGCTTTAATCTGTCGTTCTAGAAAACACCATTTTTCCATATTTATCGTTGTTTTTATAGTACTAATCAAATACTTGAACATAGACTGTTTTTTTGTGTTTTTATGAAAGAATTCTTTGTAACAAGAGCATATTCTGCCTTTCTTCATTATCATACGTATTAAAGTATTTTTTTTTATAAATCATGTAATATTTTTTTGTTATTATTTCTTATATTTTCAGTGGTCCTCAATTTGTTAGAAGGGTCCATAAAAATGAAAAGTCAAACTTTCACTATGACGATAAATTATTTATATTGTTTTTATCGTATTAGAACTTTTGCATATTATTGAGTTAGACGGATTTCCAAATCCAAGAAAACCATTTACACAAATATTCATTGTCATGACTTGTACAACTTTAAAAATAATATTCAAATATGACATTTGAGACCAGATAGGTATAGTATAGAAAAGATAAAAAAAAGCTACTTAGTAGACAACTAGTCGTTTACTTATTATTATATAACAAAGGAAAATTTAGAAATAATTTGTATATAAAAAATAATTGGCTTTTCGTTTTCTTGTGCTTATCTTAAGAGTTTTAGGTAAAATTAGATAAGTCTACTCTCAGTCAGTTATAAGACAGTGCACTTATATATATTTTTATATGCATTCGGACCAACTTGTTGACATTGACATGATAACATTTAAAAATTATTACGTGTATGATAACAGTCAAAACAATCATTTAACTGTATAAATTTACATGATCCATTTCAGAGCGAATGTTGTTGAATGTATGTAAAAGTACATGCGGCAGTATCATGTTTCTATTCTTTTTGCATTCTATAGCTGTTCCGAATATCCCCTGTGAATGGCTTTCAACGGTTTCTCAGCATAAAGGAATATGCTCGGCTTGATGGAGAGGTACGCTTGGTCGAGATGTGATATGGGCATTCTCAGCATGGGCTAGCGTCGTATCTTTACACCTCTTTGGCTTTAAGTCTTTGGTTATGCAGTCCGTTCCCTTATAATTTATTTTTGCGTATAGTTATGCTATTGCAACTCCTGTAATTGCAGTAAGTATCTGATGTCGATGTTCAATATGCAATTATTTTGAGACTTCGTTAGGTGTCATTGTTCACTATCATAGTGTACCACGGTGAATACCAACTACGCTATTTATTTAGAAAGTATTAATTCAATTAAAAATACTTAGTTAACATTGTAAAATGGTAAGAGATAAAATATTGTAATATTATATTTAACACGATCAGAAAGCAAACATAACCTTTGCTTTCATTTTGTTAATCATCCCTATGTTTAGTTTTATCGTATCAATATTTAATCATCCAAACTCTGCCAATTTTCACGCCAGGGTATTTCCCTGCGTTATATCGAATTATGGAAGACGAATATAAATTTCGCCTATGTTTTTTTAAAGAAAGTTTATAACAGGTAATTAATATAACAAATTAATTAATTGGTAATTGTAAAAAAGGCAATATGCAGAAATAATACTATACACACAAAAGTATTAATGATATTTTTTACGAATTTTCAATCACTATTTTTGTATAAATGATTTAAAAAAAATATATTACGCATTTTAAAATTCCAGCAATTCAATTTTAGTATTTTATCGTTTCAAATAAGTAGTTTTTCTGAAAAAAAAGATGTATTTGAACGCAGGACGACATTAGTATTTGGCATGTTTTAAAGATGTAAATATTATTAAATAATTAAGTTCAAAAGATTTACAAATTTTATAAAAAAACATTCTAAATTTACTCAACACAAATTTGGCATATTATTTTAATTTATATATATTCTAAATAAGTGTTTTTCAACCTTTTTACAAGAAATAAAAGTAATATTTTGCAGAGCAAATAAATAAAAATACAAAATATTGTTTCTATAGTACGAACTATGATGTTCGACTTTGTTCATCTGGATTTTAATAGTGGCAGTTATAAAATGACGTAAGTACACATATTTATTTCATTTTAAAATTCAAGAAACTATTATTATAATTACGAGCAGAATAAAAGAGTTTTTTGCAGACTATTGTAGGTCGTTGATTATCATATATGAAACGTTGTTCTATATACGAGTATGTTATAGTTTATTGTACAGTTGTTTTAAAATTTAAATAAAATTTTTCGAAATGGTTAAATATCGTCATGAGAATTGTAAGAAAGAGAGTTATAAACAAAGATAAGGTAGTTGACATAAGATAGTTTTACCATTGTTCATGAAGCTAAATAATTCGTTATATTATTAATATTAATAAAGATTTTATTAAGTTTTAATACATGGCCATAAGAACATTATTTTGTTCTCTAAGAAAACTTAAAACTTACTTTCGGTAACTATTTAATCTTATAAATCATCTGAAATTAAGATATTAACACTGTTTTCATACTTATTACTGTGATACGTATATTGAAGACCGTTTTTGCCTATTAAAATATTGCTATCAACTGATAATTAATCTTTTCTATGCCAGACATAATATCACAATCCGGCAATCTGTAAATTTTTAAGCCAAAATAGAACTTTAATATTTCGTTTAAAAGTATATTGAATGTTTCTTTGTCATAATTTTATTTCTGATGATCATGTTATAGTCATATCTCTTCATTTTCATATTTTAAATGTGCGAGTTAATTTGTTCCTGGTACTTAATTAGTTAAATAATAGTTTCCTAACTAGGGTTCGTCCATAAACCAAATAACGTTTTCTCTCACATTGTTTTACCCTCCTCTTTTCCTCCATGGAACACCAAGTAGATATTCAGTTTGACCTCCCTCTCCCTCTTCTTAAAGGCAACATAATTTTCCATATTAAATAGGAATGCAATTTAAAATCGATCAATCCAAAATCCTATCCAGTTTTTGAGAGAAAAAAGTGTTGTGTAACAGTTAAAAATAACCCACTCTTCCCCCTGTGCCATATAGACGTTAGTGGCCATCCCTTTTCCTCCCTTAAGAGCGTTACGTACCTTACGGACAGTCCTCTAGGATTAATGGTAAAATAAATATAAATAAGACATCGTTAATTTATAAAGATAACCTTACAATCTGAACCTTATATCGAACTCATGTTTATAAAGTGTATCTTCTGAACAAATCAAAGTCTCAAGTCATTTCATTCGTTCAAAAGACGCGTGTTGTATTATAAAATTGAAATATGTTAGAACGATTTCGATCATTTTTCAATAAGTCAGATTTTACCGATGACACTAAACATATCAAGGCTTACGATTTCCATGTAATACTTAAGTATGGTCTTGCGATGAACGGAATATTTTTTAATAACCGTTCATCGCGTTTACGATATGTGGCCCCTGTATTTTTGATTTCGTACGCTTTTACCGGTGTGGTCATGTTGACTTTGCACATTTATCACTGTTATATGATAAATGATATTACTCAATTCTCCGAGAGTTTAGATTATGTTCTTGTATTAAATGCTCTTATAATTCAAGAAACTTTGATGATAATTTACTCCAGAGCGATCGATAGTATAATTGACTTTCTGGAAAAGGATTTTTCTGAAGTTCCTGGTCTTTCAGACGAACATAGGTTTTTATAATATTTATTAAAACTTACTCTTACTAATAAAAAACGATTATAATTCTCAATCTTCGATAAAAGCGGTCATATTAAAATAATTACACAGCTTTTAATAATTATTTATATAATATATTTATTATTTCGATATTTTAAAAGACGACTAGTTTTATTTATGTATTTATATTTCGTAGAAACTCATATAATATTATATTTATCTAAACAAAAAATATCTTGATATACGAGTCTATAAAAATTTAGCAGACGATACTATAAATCGTCACTATACGTATAAAAAGCATTAAGTCGAAAGATGACCGTTCTCACCTAATAATGCATTTTGGTAGATTTTTGCATGCTCTATCATCTGGTAAAGCTCAGACATATTCCTTGTGTGTTTTCTGTAATATTAAAATGTCACTATGCATTAAGTTGATATTGAATATTTTATTACGGGAAAAACACAATAAATCAATTAAGGATTATTTGACTGATCAGATTAAATGTTTTAAGGTAAATTATAATTCTAGAAGTAAACGTCAACAAGACTTACAGTCGCAGTTTGGGTGTGTAATTTTAAAACCTGGTAATTGACAAATTTTTGAAATTTCGTTTTATGCATATTTTATATTAGGTTATATTATATATATACATACTTGGTTATGATGCACATTTTACTGTCAATATTTTATATGATATCAGTGTCTATATGGGTAAAATCAAATATTCTACTACTAAATAGCAAGTGACAATACTTTCCTCGAAAACACCTTCAAAACCAAGTAAGTTAAGAAAACAATATTAAAATACTCACTTACTAGGCATTGAAATTGGTAAATGCCAATACTAGTTTTGATATTGTTTTCCTGTTCCGTTCACCGCAAATATTTCTGTATCTTCTTGTCGATAATTCTCCAAACAATTTGGTCGTCATAAACATTTTGTGTTGAGACACTTACTAGGTTTTGAAATTGGGCAGCTGAGCTGATCTAATGAATAATTGTTAAATGTGTGTAAGAAATAGAAAATTTAAGAATAAAATTTTTCAATTTTGACTTAACGCCTTCCGTCGGTAAAAAGACTATAATATCATTGAAAATCAACGATACAATAGAAACTGTTTATTACTAATTGAATGCGGCCTAATTAGAATATAAATTATTGCAGTGACATAATATTATAGATATTCCGTGTTGCATTTCCGTTATGCAAAATAAGGTTAAATAATAAATAACAATGTTAAAAATGGTTATTGTACTACTTGTACAAAAAATACTAATTAGTCCAGAGGAATTAGACGAAAAGAGGCCCAATTTTGGAAAAAGTCCCGGAAAGCTGAATTATGAGATCAAGTTTGATATTGTGGTTCTAAACAAAATATCAAAAGTCCCCATCGATCCGAGTGCCGCTAACAGTTTTACGTGGGTTCAAACGTCACCCAACGGTTTGTTGTGAATGTCTCGTTAAGTGTCACTTTTACAAAAAAATATTAATTATCAAATTTGTAGCTGTTCATGAAACTCCATTTTGGGTGACCTTTGACCTCGTGTGAAATGTTTAGCGGCACTCGGATCGATGAGGACTTTTGAAATTTTGGCTAGAAATACAATATTGATATTTATGCCAAAATTTAAATTTCCGGGACTTTTTCCGAAGTGCAATGTCTAATTTCCATGAAATAAATATAGTTTTTCTTTATTTCAGAAAAGTCTTCTACGCAAACCAAAAAACCATATGGAAACTTGTTCTTGTATGGTTTATGATTATGGGCAGTATTGTAGTTTGTTATTGGTTGAAGTCGTTTGTGGAAATACTTTATGAACACTTTTTTGTTGAAAAATATGTAGGACAGAAAAGACCTCTAATGTTCAACCTTTGGTTACCGTATGATGACATTCACCGATCGCCAATATATGAGACATTTTTAGTCCTGCAATACGGAATCATGACTGTAGTTGCAATTATTTTCAGCCGTAAGTAACATTGAATTTTTTTCTAGTGAGAAAAATTGATCTCAATGATACAGTAGGCATATTAAATGATTTTATTCATTCAGAGTGGCAGTCACCAAACTACGCCCCACGGGAAAGATTCGGCTCTCCAAAGATTTGCATCCGGCCAACCATGCAATGTAAATTCACGTTATAATAGGATTTCAACTAGAATACTTTTTGTCTGGCCCCCATGTTTTTAAAAATTTCAATCTGGCCTGTTTCTCAAAAAGTTTGGTGACCTTTGATTTAGAGAGTCGCAAAGTCAATAATGTGTCAGGGCATATTTTTTAAAATATTTGTTGAGTTGTATTTGTAATTAGAACATGGATCTTAAATGATTGTGCTAATATGCTAGTAGTTGAAGATAATATTAAAAGACAATATGTTTTTTTTATTACAGGTTCTAATAAAAAAGTTTAATTCTTATAGCAGTAGAGACGTCTTAAAAAATTGACAGACTTATATCACGTTGAACTAAACTAAATTGTTTTGAGCTCAATACACTATTTTTTTAATTATTTCTGAATAATAACATAATTAACTTACTCTTCATACGACTTAACTCACGGCTTAAGTTTTTTCATTAGATATTGACAAGAGTCCTACATGTATAAAAAATAAGGTTTTTAAAAAACGTTGTTGAAACGAAACAAAAAAGTCGCCGACGGCCAAATTATGTGAATAATAAATATTATCTACAGTAATCATTTAATTTTTGACTGAAAACTTTTGGAACAAATGTTATACAATCCATTTAAAATATAATTTATATCTAATTTGTTAATCGCTCTTATGATCCACGTTCCATCACCACATGAACGTGACGATAGATATCGTCTTTTGTTTTATTCAATTGATGGCTTTTATATTTAAATATTTGTTATATTATAATTGTTTTTTAATTATATTTTTTGCACGTTGAACCTTTTTTATCGTATTATATAATTATAATATATTTTAAGTTTATTTATTGAAACGTTAAATTTTAAATGAGTTTTCATTTGTGAAAATTAAAGCGTTCAGTACATAATATATAAATATACAACAAATATCTTTGAAGTAACTTAGCAAAGTGTATAATTCGTTAATTAAAGGATATGTTTGAATAATCTTTTATGACTGATGTAAAGCTGGGATATACGAAAGTTTATTGTTTTATAATTAAAATAAATGAACTGGACAAAGATAGATTGTTTCATGTCTTTTATGTATCTAGGAAAACTAATTATACAAGCTATGAAGTTTATAGGGTGTTTTCCTTGTTATACAGATATGAAAACACTATATTAATGGAATATATCCTCATCATCAAATATCTACGTTGAAGTAATCTTGGGGCCTAATCTAGGGCCTTACGTAATTATGGACACCTAATATTACTCCTCTTCTTTCTTCATTCTTTATGCTAAAATGTCTATTCAGGTCCAAAATCCTATCAAACGAAAGCAAATTCTAAGTTTATATTGTTACATAAATATAAACCTGTAATTCTGTATAGATGTGCATCTGACGGAGAAACAACAAAAGGCCATAAAATATTCGAAAATAAAATACTCTTAAGAATACTTGGACTAGTTAAAGAAAACAAAGCATATTGTATCCGTACTAATACTGAGTTTCGCGAGCAATTAAGTCCTAATACGGTAACAGTCCTAAGAGTAAGGAGACTCAGATGCGTTGGTCATGTCGTAAAGTGCGATGAATCCAGAACTCTAAAGAAAGTGTTTGAAAGAACTCCAGTAGGCACCCGATCCGTCTGTCGTCCCAGAATGGGATGGGCCGATAACATAATTAAAGATGCAAATATATTGAGTATATATGTATAACCAGAGAGAGAGAGAAAGCCAGAGAAGCTTGAAGGGAGGTTGTGCAGTCAGCCATGGACCTGAATAGATCATAGCGTCAATTTGATGTTTTAATATTACTTATGCATGCGTGCTTTTCAGTAGTTGTACCACAAACGGAGTTACAATCAATATGTATAATAAAGCTATCAATGTATAGCGTTAGGAAATTTTATGAGGATTTTTTAAATATCAATTTTGTGAATACTGGACTGAATGACCCTTGCATATTTTCTGCGTGATGGAAATTGATTGATAAAAAATTAAGGCTACACCACTGTGATAGCCAAAGATGTTTCGGAGAATAAGTATTATTATGGAAGGCTTTATAATATAATTATAAGTTTATACAAGTTTTTTACAATGTTTCAACGAATTTTTGAATTGTGGTAAAAAGTTTTGTCTGTCAAATAAATATTTTAATTGAATAAGCATGTTTAAAACTGTTGCTTTGAATTTATTACAGACAAAAAAATATACTACGAGTAAAAACAGGTTAACATACATATATACAAAAAATATGTCTGAATAATACTCGTATCGTGAAGTTGCCCTCGTAGGTGAGTGGATAGTAGCACCCGACTTACGAGCCGAGGGTTATGAGTTCGAGGCCCGTGCTGGTTGCAAACTTTTAAAATGTTTATTCATTTGTATTGTAACCAGTTTACAAACCCAAAACGGTTGAGCTAATAATTGACAATTATTACTCGTTAAAAGAAAACTGTCAAAACAATCTTAATATTATGAAGATAAATCACGCGATATATATTATACATGATGTGTATGCATCCATTATTTCTGACAAA
>JAPMAE010001305.1:0-13550 GCA_036584705.1 Rhyacophila sp. 25_7 | reverse complement strand
GTAGCTGTAAAAAATACACAGGTTTTAAAATCTACACAAATCTTTTAAACTCTAATTGTATCTTACATTTTTAAAATCAATCTTAAATCAATAGAAATAATGAATTTACTCAATAAACGTGTGTGTTATTGAGAATATCATATAAATAGTTGAAACATACGTGAAAAGGTTATAAGCACTCTCTTAAAAAGGATTTCACGTGGTTATATTAAAGGAAAAATATTGTACTATGTATGTATGTAATAGAAAATACTTCAAATAAAATTTTAGTATCAATATTTTGGGTTAACCGAATTTTGTTGTTCTAAAAGGCTGCTAAATACTATCCATAAATATATTATGGAATATTAGTATGACATGAAAAGATGTAATAAGACTAGTTTGTGACGAATATGAATAAAGTTTGTACGTAATATAACGAGCAAAAAAATACACCTATCTATGAAAACCTACGTTAATTAGGAATTCACACTGATCTCTTTCATTAAACCACTGAGTTTATATTGTACATGGTTGTTTTAACATTTTTTGAAACTTAACTGATTGTATACACAAAACGTACTGATAGAACGTATCATTTAATCTCTCATTGCATCTACAAAGAACATGAAGCCTTAAACTAATCAACACTATATAGAACAAACAGTTAAATTGCATTTTAGCTGAATATGCTTTTTCTTCAGAAATAGTCGTTTTTTACTTTATATCATTATCTAATGAGGCCGTTTAATGCTATTCACACGCGTGTTTGATGAAGTTACAAAATGCTAAAAAATATATATAAAAAACGAAAACTGTATATATTGTGTAAAATTTTATGCTTAGATGTAAAATATGGTAGAAGAAAAAGAAAAAAACTATAAAAAAGTCGTGTAAAAAATATATCAGGTTGATATAAAATGTAGTAACTTATGAGTAACTAGTGTAGAGTTGTGCCGTTATGAAATCTGGACATTGTAAATAAGTACATTCGTTTATAAAGCTAATTCATGTACGTTATATTTTATTATGATTAGTTATCAGGCCATGTGGTATTTTTTTTAATGTCCGGTTGTACAAAATAAAAACAACTAAATATGCCTGTTCTCTTTTGTATTCATGAAAAGGGTATCTAAACTGAACAATGGAATTTTGAGTTGATTGTGGCAAAGCTTTATTGACGTTTTATTTACATTGATAACAAACACAAAACTTGTGGTCAATTTGAGATCAAAGAAGTAATTTGCAAATAGATCAGATCAATTATTTATAATCATCAATTACTGAAACTAAATTTGTGCAAATTGTACATTTTATACATCATTTTCATATATATTTTTTTGTGTATTAAATAATATGTTAACCAGAAGTATTCCATTAGAGTAGTTTCAGTAGAAGTTATCAAATATCAATGTATATGTTATAAATTTGAATATGTTGATAAAAATTTAAAAAAAACTATTTTTATATAATGGTAAGACTTTGTACGTTGACAATGATAACATTACAAGAAAAAAAACTCATAGAAATATTGTGATTATTAATTCTTAAGAATATAATGTATACACGTATATTAATTTTTTGGGTGTTTTTTAATAAAACGTTTGACATATTTATGTTACAAATTAAGCAATATACTATTTTTTAAAAAGAAACAATAAAAATCATCAGTGTGACAATTTTTTAAATAGATTTTTCGAGTAATGTTATCATTATGGTTGTCAACAGCTCGTGGTTACTTGCAGGTAATATATCTTCTGTATTTGTACTTGTTCATATTTGTATGTAGATATGTTTGTATATATATATATATACACTCACATACTTTTACTCATATGATACGTCCGGAATCAAAAATGGCGAAATCAAATGAATCTCATACAAAATATACAGCCTTTGATTTTGTTCACTCGCAATATGTAAGTTCATAGAATAAAACGACCTCACCTTTGGATTATTGATTATGGTTTAATGAATTACTTTCCGAAACGAACATATATTAGATATATAAGCGTTGGTATATTAGGTTGTTGACGCTAAACTAAGTAAGTATTAAGAAATATTTTTTTCGTTTTTGAACGATGGAAAGTTTGCAAACTTACTTGTCTATAAAAAATATTAAATTATGATTTAAAGATCGCAATATATTTGCATTACATTTCAACACTACTACTATTTTACTTATAAATAGAAATACTTATGAGCGTTACGACTAATATAGCATTATAAAACTACTACTTGAAAATTTAAAATAAAAATACATATTTATTTACACCACATTATAAAAAAACAGATAAAATGTACACTAAACTTAAATGATAAATCAAATAAATTTCATAGTTAATTAAAATATTTTAAATTGTTTTTTTATTGCTCTTTTGTATAAAAAACATTATTAGGATTTTTTTTAAATAATCGTACTCTTAACTTTTCTAGCAAGATGTGTTTATTAAAATATTTTTTTTCTTGAATATGTAATAATGTTTATGATACAGGGGTTTTAATTTAAATACTGCAAAAAAATATTAACGCCTTTGATAAATGTGAAATAAAAGTGCTGAGTGAAATTTTTTTTAGAGTATATTGAATAATATTCTTTTTGTGAATAAAATATTTACTTTGCAAAAAAAAACGTATTAAATAAAGTAATGTTTCTATTTAAAAAAAATATAATGTTACAATATTTAAACAGTTCACACGTGTATACATTTTTTTCAAATGATAAAATTATGTTTTCTCTAGAACGTGAATTCAATTTAAGAAATTGATTGATCTTTAGAAAAAAATTAAAGAATTTGATTTAGTATTTATAACCGAATTATATGATGGCAATATCAATAATTGAGAATAAAGAACGACAAAAGATCAAAAATATAAATTTAAAATACTATGCAGCGCTTTTCAGAGCTAGAATCCCAATTTTTATTTGTCATTTGACTCGTTTTCAATTCGCAATTCACCCTTATTTAAATTCAATTTGCTCAAATTGTCAATATAAAAAGAAGTAATGATTGACTGTAATCTTTTCTATCAAAAGTCTGTCAATATGAAATGATGATTTTACATTTAATATTGTAGATTTCATAGATGAATAGCTGCATTCTTTATTAATTATTAATCATCCAATTAATAATGATAAAAAATAATGCATGTATCGTATTGACTTTTAATTAACTCAAAATTTAATAACAAAGTATTTGCTTGAAAATTAATAAAGTTGTGTTCATGAAGCTCACTATAACAAAAATATATTTTTATGTATACTAACTACAATATGCTAGATTACAAAGTTTTTAATAAATATTGCTACACAATTTATTATTTACTTAACAGATATATATGACACTTGAAGATAAATATGCTACAACATATAATACTTGATTGCGATGTTTTAAAAAAATTTATGTTACAAAATTTATTATTTACTTACAGTAGGAATGAATAACTTTAATAATTAAAAACAAATGTTATAAGAAATTGATTGAAATGACGATCACCCGCTTTTACGAAAAGTATTGCAAAATATTATTATTATTGTAAGAATTTTTCATTATGAATATTATTAGTCTTTACATTATAGTTATATTTACGTTTAAAAAAATACATAGCTTGACACAAAGTTCTTAAATATGAAAAAAAATTAGATGATGATCAGTTGCTAATTTTTCTGAAAAAATAAAATCAATTAAATATCATCAAAAATATAATATTAAAAACTTGAAACATTGTTTTATTTCGTTTATTTTCATATGAGTATGAAAAGTATAATGCATATTCATATATCGTGTATAAGATTATTCAAGCACAAATATAAACTATGTTCGAATGTATCTTTGTTTACACATAAATTTGTTTAGTTTTAACGACAGTATTGCTGCTTACTCGTAAATAATTGTTTCGCAATAAAAATAATAATACTCGTACATTTAAAATACAATCTATAAAAAAAATATTTATTACGTGTAAAATATAAAAATGTTATAATAATTATAATAATACTATTTTTATAATAAAATGAAACTGGTTTAAACGTTATTTAAATTGTAGTGATTTTTAATAGATTTAGTAAAATTTATTTGTTATTAACCAAATAAGATTTGATTGATCCACATCCCATTCTACTGAGAGTTTACAATCCACATAAACTTGAGAGTTACACAATACATCTCGGTCTAGTCTTATTAAATTGTTTCTTGTCAAAGGAAAGATAATACGACTCAACTAACTTGCTATTCATATACGAGTATAACGTATAACACTGCATGACAGGGTATAAACCAGAGCTCAGTAAGCCATACGTATGTACAAATGAAAATATTAATATTATTTTTAAATTAATTTATTGAAAATGTGTTGTTTTTTTAAAAATATATTATAATTATTTTAATGAAATCATTATATTTGTTAATGTCAAATTATAACAAAGTTCAAATCAATAATTTATTGAGAGGGTAATTATGTACTCAAAACTTTATTTCAAGTCATATCGTTTGAAATACATTTTATATCAAGACACTGATGTTATTTTTTTTCATTATACTCATATATTTACTAATTAATTACAAAGCAAGTAATAGTTTTAAGTCTCGTCACATACATGAAAAAGATAAATTTTCTACGTTCGGCAGTAACTTATAACACCCACTAACTAGACATTTCTTTCTCTTTTTTAACAATATTCAATTCAAACTCTAGACCCTCAGCCTGTAAGTCAAACGCGCTATCCACTCATCTATGGGAGCGACAATTAAATAGATAGTAATACTATTAGTCATTATTGCAGTTACTTAAAAATAGTTGCGTAATTCACGTTATGTTAATGTTAATGTATTCAGGAATATAGATTTTTATTCATAACAACTTTTATTTTTATGCAACTTAAAAGTGAGCACTGTAAAGTAAAAGTTGTTTGTTTTTTTTTTTTAATAGTTTGTAAGTAGATATATTGTCTAGTTACAAGAATATAAGTTTTAGATACATACAAAATTCCGTCATTATAAACATTGAAGAAGATTTTTTTTAAATATTTTTTTTTCATAGAATCGGACGTTTATATATATATATATGAAATTAAGCAAAAGTTTATGAAAAATTTCATTCCAACCAAGTATTTTCTACTTACTACTTGCATAAACGATACAAGTATTACATAAGTAGTAAATATTGATAATATTACAAATATTCATACAACATAGGAAGATGGCTTTTGGGATAATAAAATATTTTTTACGGTATTACAGGTCTTCCTGTCACGAGAGAAATATTAGACGAATTGTGATCAAGGTATTTAAAAAAAATGGTTATCTTTGTTTCAAATGTTGCTCGTATACTTCGCATAGTTTTATTGAAAGTACCGCAAAATGTTAAGGGTTGAAGGTCGCTGCCATAAAATATTTACATATTTAATGTTATGAGTAAGATAATCTTGATCCTTATATCTATATAAAATAGATATTTCAATTAGAGCTAAGTTGAATAGCAAATTTGTTAACAAATAACATTACCATATTATAATGTAAACATTCGCGGAATTATTTATCCGTGCTGCAGGCATACAAAAATATTACATCATATTAAGCATGTGCGTTGTAGGCGTAATTCAAAATTTTAATTAAGAATACGTAATCCTTTGTAATTATTTATTATATCGTAGGTATGAGATAAAACATAACTCTTTCTGCCAACAGTTTTAAATTAATCTTAATTGTTTAATTAAATCCAAAATTAAAAGATTCTACATATGTGTGACTTATCATAATTAATGATAAAAACTGATAAAGGAGGATTATTTTGTTTTTCTGCTTTTTTTGATCAGTTATTTTATTTATCTTATACAAAATCAACACTAGATGAATTGGCATGACACAAGTGTAGTAAATTAATAAATGTATTAATTATTTATGTATTTTTTATTTAAATAATAATATTTTATTCAGACCATATAATCATTTCATCAATAAACCATACCAAAAAAAATAAACTGTAAAATTAACCAGTTTAACTAGTTTTTTTATATTCTTTCTATTTTTGCTTTTCAAACTTCAATTCATCAGTAAAAAGCTTGTTCATATGTTAATGCGAGAACTAAAAGTTCAAATCCTATCGCTGAATTAAAATCATTTTAATGTGTATTTAAAACAAGTACATAGACTAAATTAAATCACCTAAAAATAATGATTGTTCAATTTTTATAAAAAAAAAATTCTAAAGCTATTAGAAATTATTTATTATTGATACTATTTTCTATGCTTTTTTTAGCAAGAGATTTTTACAAAAAGGATTTTATTAATTTTACATGAAAATAAAAACTTTGAAGTTATTATAATGAATTAACTAATATTAATTGCATTTATATCAGTTTAACAAGAGAATACATGATATCAAAGTGCGCTTTGGCTGTAAATACGAATAAATATTTTTTATAAAATATATGTAACAAAAAAGATATTAATTTGAGTTATTGATATCAAATTTCGCAGTATTGTTTTGAGTTTTTATTTTAAAATTCTTTTCGACGGTACATTTTCTTAAGAATATAGCATTATGTTTATTTTTAAAGTACTTATGAATTAATATACAAATTATAGCAAAAAAACCGGGCGTTATAATCTTAGCTTATGTTTTTATTAAATATTTTTATGTTGCATCTTATTAGACATATTTGTCATGAAAAATTTGTTTGTTGAAGTACAAATGAAAAAGAAACGATAAATCATAATCATTCCACGTTTTACATGGATTGTTGATTTCACTTTGCTGTTAGTAATTTTTATTATTTGATACATTGAAATCCAATTTTTTTTTAAAAATCATGATTTAATTATGACTATATGTATGTGTGACTATCAACGCAGCCTGTTATTAAATTGGCCCGTAAAATGCTGCAATCGGTAACATTATTCGTAGTTTTACATAATTCTCCAATATTTTAACATTTATGATAGCGCCATTATTGAAAATCATACGTGTCATTCAGAATCGATTTTGTCTATTATTTGTATAACTACGCAAATTATTTACAATAAGTTAACCACTCTATACATCATTTGACATTTTAAATAGTTAGTTTATATTTGTTTTTTTTTCAATTTTGTAAGAAAAACAAATATTACTTATTCAAATATACTCCATAAAATTTACAGAAAATGTTTTTATTGTAGTTTTGAGAATTTTTTTCCATAATAGAACTTAATATTTTATTCATGATGACAACAAAATTGATGATATTTAAATTCTGTACTTATTTTCAAAAAAAAAAACTCAAAAATATATTTTATATGACAGTTGTTTTTATCGACGTGTTTTCCTGCATTGTGATAAGTTTACCCAAGAAAGCTATCAGCAGACTTGCTGAGCACTTAATAAAATTGAAGACAGACTGAACCAGTCAGGAGAAAAAAGCAATTTACGTCACTATAAGATGAATTACATGTGTGCGTTAACTGTGTATATATACCGATGTGCTATAGTGGAGTATATATAAAATTCAGCACGCACACTGAGCTTCCAATAAAATATATGTATTTTCATTAGGATGTAATACAACAATACAGGTATACGGATAAACGACTACAAAAAGAATTTTATTTCCATAGAAAGAAAGCCAATTTACAACTAACGTTAGACATTTTAGTTCCAAGAAAATATATTGTAGTAACTTTTGAATAGATAGAGAACTAAAATATGCATCTATTTTTTTAAGGTTAAAATATTAGTTAAGTGGTGAAATGCATTTTAATTTAACGATTATTTACTAAAAATATACAGTAGAGTAAATTAATTACTGTTAAAATGAAATTTATATTCGTCCAAATATCAAAAATCATTTATTTGTGTGGATTTTGTTTGAAATATATATTCGTATTTTATATTGACCTTAAAAAACTTTGTTATTGGTATGATATTCATAAATATTAATAAATTTATATTATTACATATACCAAAAGCTTTTTTTGTATTTTCAATTTATTATATACTCACAATCAGTGTTTTTTGATAAGCAATATATTAAATTTGTATCGTTACAAATTTATATATCAGTTTTTTTTATTAAATTTATCTTGTTCGTAGCTTCACTTGATAGAACATATTAAAATTTAGTATTTTCTTATACAAGTTGATGTTTTAAATACAACACAAGTTTTATGTAGCATGGAAACTTAATTACACTAGCATAAATCTACAATTAAAAACTATTCGTAACATACATATTATGAGAACTTAATAAACAAGAATCAAGTTTTAGTAAGCTATTATTTTTTGTTGTGTAATATATATATATATTCGTTTAATGGACAGCTCGTTAGCCAAGAGACGAACCCATAATAGTTAAGCTAAATATCTACAACTATCACTTGTAAAAAAATACATAGTGTAAAAATCTCACCATATAATCCATAAATATTAATATTTACGCAAAATTTAAAACTAGTGCATAATAAAAAATTATATTTTTAGACAAATATGACTGTCACTTATGATGATTATATATCACTTTAAGTTTAATAAAATATATTTTTCACTCGCAAAGCGTTTCTTAATAAGTAAATATTTTATTAGATAGGTAGCACAATGTCGCAATGCGAATTTAGTTCATGGGGTTAGGAGGTTAACGTGACTTTTCTGAATCTTTTATGTTTTAGGCTATAGTGAAAATTTTCTGTTTCTATTTTACTTTGCAAAGTTGAAAGGTCGCCTGTAAATAAGTATTATGAATTACATTGTTATGTTTGTATTTTTAATGTTCTTTTTTCACATATTTATTATTAATTTGCTACAAAAATTCATATTTCAAAAAAATACTTAACAACTTTGTAGTTTACATTATACAATAAACAGCCTTATTTATTACTTTGACTAACATTTCGCTCATAAAATATTAATTTTATTTATTTTACTACATTTATATATGACTTAAAGAGAGTTTCAAATAAAATATAACAAAATATTTTGTATCTTATGAAATACAATAAAAATAGTCTTTAAACTCAGAACAATTTGATATGAGTGATTATTTATTTATAAATTGGAAGCTAAAATTAATCGTAAAATCGAAAGATGTATGTATATTTTTGAACAAATAATGATTGTATAAAAATAATTTTCCAAAATAAAGTCAAGTTTTTAATACACGATAGATTTAAGGATTTAAATCAATACTAGTATTTTAATTTTACTGCGTGACGTTAAATATTTAAAAAAAAAATATGGTGTAATAAACGTCTTCTTTTAACCATATCCGCTCCCAAACAAAGCATTTCAACTTTTAGAATGTGAAAATTGTTTTGACAGTTTTTTTACGACTAGTAATTGTCAATTATTAGGTCAACCGTTTCGGGTTCGTGTCCTGGCAATAATACAAATGAATAAACATCTGAAAGTTTTTACAAGCACGGGCCTAGAACCCGTGACCCTCAGCTCGTGAGTCAGATACGCTACGACTCACTTACGAGGCAACATCTAGCTACACAAAATGAATAAATATGTTGAGATATATTTGAAATCTAGACATATAAATTAACATTAGTTATGTCATAAATGTATGTTGGTTTCTTTGCCATACTCGTAATTTAATTTAGCCAATAAAACTATTTAAATGACGTTAAAGTCGGTGTAATTTAGTTATACGTATCATATAATATACTGTTGACTTTGTTAATACAGATACATAAAAGTAAGTTATATAAATAATATTTGGAAAATTCACGAATTAAAATTACCTATAAATTTTATAAGAAAATATTTTAACAGTATTTATGAATTATTTATTTAAAAATTGCTCTAAAAATATGAAATACTTGTACTGAATATTTATTTTAAATTACAATTATGAATATATTTCCGATAAGCTCCAAAATGTATTCGTGAAAATATTCAAAGGGTCACATTTTAAACGCCTATTAAGAGCCTCAATACTTTAATAGGGTGATTACAAGTGTTATTTATTATTGGTTTACATTAAATATAAAAGAGTATTTTTAAAAAATGGTAATTATTTATCAAAATACTTTTTAAAAACGTTTATTTTATATTTCGTTACGTAAAGCCAAGTTATATATAGTTTAAAACAATTTTAACGCTTTATTTAAACAAATTTTTACAAAATGCTCATTGTTGTACAGTAAAAAAGTGACTTTTATTTCAAATCAGTAAAGCATTTTTAAGATGTTTTTATTGATAAATATATATTATGACCTTTTGTCTTTTTAGCTCATATTATTTTGATCAAAATTTAAAAAAAAGTGTAAATACCTATATTTATAATACGGGTATATTTTATGTTTTAAAAATATTTAAAGCAGAATAATTGTGGTTATTTTATGATTTTAGTTTTGCAAAATGGACAAAGGGTGAAATAATCTTCCTTTCAATTAAAAGTATTTTAGTATGTTTTGGCTAAAATATATTATCCTTTATTATATTCTATATTTTGAATTAAAATAACACGTGTTATTTGAAATGCATTTTTTATAATTCAAATTCATTTTCAATACATTTCATGGCCTTAAAACTATTTTATTACATTGTTATATCAAGCCAATACAGTAATAGAATAATCAAAAAAATTATTTTACCAACTCGACAGATTATACAGTTTTTATTTAAATATATTTTTATTATTGTAAAAAGGCCATTTATATCAATGTTATATATATAAAGATTTAAAAAAAAAACATTTTTATCTTTTATATGAATATTTGAAAGAATTATATTTTTAATGAATGAGCATCTATTTAGTACTCTCCTTGTGTATAATGATTTGGGGTGGGAAGATTCCTGCATTACCTTCACGGCTATGCGGCATTTGTTGAAAGGAATTCTTTCGGTTTCCGATATATTATACCGCAAATTAATGCGGACAAAATAGGTTCTCGGCAAAAATGCTCGACCAGACTGTAAAACATCGCGTGCTTACCATATTGGTTTACTATTTAAAGAAGAAACTAACTCAAATACTAATATCTAGTACATATAAGGTAGTCCCGAAAGAGAACGAAGATGGGTTAGAATATTTGAACGAGTATTCAGACATAGTGTTGGAGCCTCGACGATATTAGCGGGCAAACGTGACGCGTGAAGACACGTGGGTAGACGGGGCTAATGTAAATCGTTTTATTGCGGAATACAAAATATATTATGCGGATTTGGAAAATACGGAAAAAATAAACAAACTATCACATAAACTTTCAAGTGTTACTTATTATCAATGTTTTAATTAATAGTATACTTTTGCTGTCACAAATTAGCAAACTATCCGACATTATAGTTTTATTTGACATTTAGATATTTCATAAGCGTATTGATTTTGTTAGAAGGTAGAATACACCAGTACGTAGACATTAAGAATACAAGATTAGATCAATTTTACATAATTATTGCCAAAAATAAATATTTCGAACACCAGATTATAAATGTAAATATTTGAATTAGGAGTGCTCAAATAATAATATTTTATACTTTAAAATAATTTTATATAATGAATATATTTATATAAATATATATTATCTTTTAAACTTGTTAAATTATTAGACATACACTTAAAAGCGAGTTTAAATATATTATTTAAAATAAGAAAAAAATCAAATAGATAATGTAAATTAAAATTGCTTTTGCTGTATTCAGTATTTAATTAAACATAAAACTACTAAATATCTGCTAAAATTTACATATGATTAAAAAATAGCTTTTTTAAATAAACAAAAAAAATAATACGTTTTGATCAATTGTTTAAAATATTCGGTAATATTTTTATAATTTTCGTAATAAATCAATTAAGTTTTGTCATTACATTGAATACCGATTCTATTTTATAATTGATTTTTTTATGTTTGTATTTCTACTAGTGAACAAATTTTATCATTTACGTTATTTAATTGAAAATGGTTTCATATAAATATTTACAACGCCATATTTTATTTACATATTTTATGGCGTAAATTTTAAAATAGCCATAAAATATTGCGTTTTTCCATTTATATGTCAACATTGAATTTTTCGTTACTTCAAATCACCTCGTCGGCGTAAATTGTTGTACTGAAAATGCGTCAACTGAATATTCCATGCACGAAAAGTAAATTTCAGCCAAATTATCAAACTTCCAAATTGGATTCTTAAAATCAAATTAGATAATATAGAAAAATTTTTGAGGAACATATCAGAACATAATTATTAAATATAAATCAATACGTTCTTATTCTTCTTTTGGCAGAAAAAAAAATAATAATATTTAGTTTATTGTAGTTTTATATGAATACCAGTATAACACCATCAATATCTAAAAAATAAATATTTATTAATCATTCTTTAAACAGTTATATTTTTTTTTTAATTATTTAATTTTATCACATTAAAAAATGATTATATTTAAGGTTTCATTATTATGAAATGATATTATCATGCTATTTTACTTTATTCTGTATATTTATTCTATAAATAAATATCTTTTAATTTTTTTAAATCATCGATATCGTTGCAAAAAAATCCATTTATTCTGAAAATAATGAAAAAAAAACTATTTTTTTTTTGTGCAAAATATCGCCAACATGAGCATTATGATGGTCGTATGCTGTGCGTTTCCTTTGTAGGGTATTAATCCGATTTACGCTTTGTAATTCTCCACAATATTATTGCTGTAATACGTCCATGGAAGATAGAAAATTTCAGCAAAATAGAAATAAAAATTAAGCCACTTTTGTTCGAGTGACAATGCAAGATATTTATTTTTAGATTTCTATTTTCTAGAGAAAAAAAATATTTTAAAAATCTATTATTTTCTTTCGCAAGGTTTATTATGTGTACAATTAAAGCTAATTTTAATAGTGTTTATATTATTTTATTTGATTATTATTAATATCAATACAAAACCTATATTAAAATATTTAAATCTTCTTTTACTTTTATCAAAAGAAATTCTGATTGTTTCAAAATAAATATACAAATACATTCAGTAGTGATTAAGTTAGTTTTTTATACTGTTTAGCATGTACAGTTATAAAAAGTTACACTTAAGTATATTAAACCGGAACGCATATAAGCACGATAGAGCCAGCTTTTAATTTGATTGAACGTATAAAACTAGCCCTTACAATTTCCATACATCCATATGAACTTCAACACCTCTCCTAGGTGAATTAGTAATTACTTAATGTAACACATTAGCTTGGATCCAACTGACATATCAATAGTCATCTTGCAATACACTGAAGTTTTCAAACGATACAGAGGCCGCAATAGGCTTTTTAAGATACTCGATGAACATTTTAAACAGTATTCGCTTTGCTGTTTTCCATGTAACTCCAACTAGAATGAGATTCTCAGTACAATGTTACGCTCTATGAATTTAAATATCACTTTCCGCATAATACTGCAATCCGCAAAGTTCAATCTGAATCTTTTTACCTGCATCAACAGATTTATTTTAAAATATAAATTAGATTTTTACAAACCGTAATCTCTTCGTGCACTTTGCTAAGCATAAATTTTATTGAATATGCATTTTATGTTATTAATATTTTTTAAAAGAAAACTACTTGCATTTATCAATTTTACTAATTAAAGCATTTATTGTATGT
>JAPMAE010001304.1:6395-17037 GCA_036584705.1 Rhyacophila sp. 25_7 | reverse complement strand
ATCTCTTTTTCTTTGTACCTTATACATATAAATAAAAATGAGTGAATAGATAATAAACATACATATTGGTCAAAGTAGAGTAAAAAATATGAAGCCTTTATTTTTTAAGGCACACCTCAATTTTTAGCAGTAAATATACTAGAACATTTTGAAATAAATGTTTTGTTATTTGTAACATACGAATATTTCAATAATTAAATTAAGTCGCAGCAACTACGTAAATTTATGTCCTTGTATATTTACAAACATTAACGTTGCGCGCCAAAATCCTCGTTTTATGTCACAACATTTGCTTTCTTTGCTGCCTTTCTAGCTCCATTCTCTATGCTTCTTAACAGCATTCACAACATGGTGATGCATGATGTCACTTTAACACCCTCTCTCGTGTGGTTGTTTATAGGCATTTATCAGAGAATTCATTGTCCAAATCCCCACTTAACTTACGAAGAAAATAACCTTTTTAACCGGACTGTCAACAAGATAAAAGCGAATTTCATTCTTAGAAAACCTTATATGTAACATATGGTTTTTATTTCTTTTTTTGTTTCTTTTTTATGAAAACTTATTTTTTTAGAAAGTATGTTTACATTTTTTTAGTTCACTGTAGTTTAAAAATATACCATTCTAAATGAAAAAACTAAGTAAATTTCATTTAAAACATCTGTATCGAAAGAAATACCTATGTTCAATCTAGAAAACGACTTTTTTGTAAAAAAAAAAAATCGTAGTATATCTGTAAAATAAACCCTTTTATAAGAACGAAACCCATATTTTGAAAAATATATCATATTGTATTGTACTTTATACTGTAATAAAATCCTTTATTAATGTATAACATCATTAAATAACTAACTGTTTCATTTTTGTTTATAAGTATACGTGAAATTTACAATATACTCGTTATTAACGTAACACAGTTCTCAAACATTTATATAATACTTTTTCATCATTTAATGATGAAATACAATAAAAAAAATCTTTTTGCATGTTTTGATTTCATTATTCTCTAATACTTTAACTTTAATTATAAATCAAACGCTAATAAATTTGATGATTACAAAGTTGTCCGGCTTAAGTTTTATCAGTGCCGTAAATAAACCATCGTTAACCACACACGGTACTAATAAAAATGTAGTTACAATGTAAACTTTAATACTGTTTTTGTAGTTCGCACAGGTCTATAATAACGGACGCACATTTAATCCTATGTCACGTAGTGTAAGTATGAATGGCACGGCATTTTCTCTATACACGTTATTCACCGAAAACACGCGATGAATTACTCTCCAGCTAACAAAGTTGCCTGAATTTATAATTCGTCAAAACTGACACGAAAAGGAAGCAAGCGTGCTTTACAACGGGCAGTAGACCGGCCGTGATAATCCGTGCTACAACGCGGGTAACTCTTATCGCTTACGGAAAGCTTTCGTAGCGTTTGTAGTTTCGTATGTGTCTGGAAGACTGGCGTACGCGCGACCGCCTCCTACGCCAGTCGGATCGTAACTGACCATTTTCGGGTTTGTTTAAGCATAGAGCTACGAATATGCACCGCACAAGAAAAGGAGTCCAGATAAGACGTGTTTTAAAAGATTTTTAATAAAGATGTTTGAATAATTTAATTAACGCAATCGACAACAGGCATACTCAACGGCAATCAACACTACCACCTACTCCAACAATCCGTAATGAAGTTGTACATAGCAGTACCAGATAAAATATATTCTCACATGCGTAGTTGTTTATAAAAATAATTTGAATTTAATTTAGTGTTTATATGTTTAATTTTTAAAACCAATTCAGATTTATAATACTAAATACGTTATAATACCAACTAAAGTCAATGAAACATTCTAATTATGATACAATTTTCTGTTACTTTCTTATGAATTTTATTTGTAAAAATGACTACGTACTTTATATATAAAATAATAAAACATTCTTTCAGGTAACAGCCATAATATCCATTTCCGGTCTTTCATTCCGGCTTTCGGAAAAATAACTTTTTCCGAGAGAGTCATTTAAAATGACTTATTTTTTCAAGAGTCTTTTAGAAGAATAATAATATCTTGGGAACGTTTCTGAAAATAGAACTTCAATAGGCTTTATACGGTTAAGTAATGTGACATCCACAAAGAGGCAAGCGCGAGAAAGTGACTTTTTTCGTAATAGGATTTTTATCTCTCATCTCAACTCTAAGTTGACCACAAGATTAATATTGTGCATAAGTTATCTTATCCCCTTCATATACATCTAGGTTTAACTTGAAAAACCGTGCATTTCAAATAATAATAGAGTTCTTATACTTATTTTTACAAAATGTATTTTAAAAAATCTAAGCCGGTTTCGCCTATTCAGTAGCGTGGCTAAAATTTTTAGATTTTTCTGCAAAAACTATAGAAAGGCCTTTCAATTCAATAGTCACTTCCAAAAAATGAAATCACTATTGATCAATCAATTCACTTCCACCTGAAAAAATGAGCCACAAATGTGGTTATGCTAAAATGTCTCGAATTAATCTACTGCCTACCAGAATCACGGTTTATAAATGTCATAATCACTAGTGAGTAGTTAACAAAACATATGTGATGTTTGAATATTATAATATGAGCGATTTTAAACATTACTTTGAAATAGTTTTAAAAGATTATTTGATGGATTTATGTTAGTTTTGAGTATTATTTTCTTAATATTTTTGAGAAATTTATAATGCGACTACTTGGAAATTATAAATGCATAATTAAGGTTTTGTTTTACAAACTAGATTCTTTATGTGGCAGTAACTTTGTGAACTTATTTTTATATACTGCTAACTGGTTTCCAATATCAATTATACTTAACCTCTTTAGTGCCACAAATAATTTTACAATCCGACATACTGTGAATAATTTTAAGCAAAAATTGAACCTTTATATTTATTTGAAAAGTACATTGCATGTTTTTATCATAATTTTGTTTTTAATGGCCATATTATGGTCATTTATCTGCATTTTTGTATTTAAAATTATCCAAAATATTCAAATAGTCGATTCTATTATTGATGGGTAAACCCTCGAGAGATAACATCACGAGTAATGCAGAATGAATAATTATACACGACAATAGAGAAAAAGAATGATAGAGAAGCTTGAGAGTGATTGTACAATCGGCCATATAGTTTGATGAATGGTAGCGATATATCAGTTAAACCGACAACTAAAGAATTTTAGTATTAAATTGTACGCTATTTCATTATACTAATTCATAATCTTTAGCTTTAACTTTTCAAAGATTATCTGAAAATACAACTTTTTATTCGTTTCCATTTAAATAATTTAATTTTTTCGTAACACAATAATAGTTTTATTAACTATTCTGCGTCGTACTGAAATGCTAGTAAATTTGTAAGAATGGATTTGAAACCCATTTTACAAATTTATGCTCACATCGATTAATCATTTAGGCATAATCAATCTTATTATTTCGAAGCCGCTATACGCAAGTTTTCAAACAAATTCAATTTCTTAACGAGATTTATTTTTACGTATATGCGTGAGAATATATATTTTGTATATAAATACATATTTGAAAACGTTTATTTTAAAGTCTTACAATATACCCCGCCTGTGTAATCGACGAAGCCTTTTCAAGTGCGGAATCAATATTGAAACGTTTTGCGCCGAGCGATAATGAGATTCGGTTTTATAGTAATAAAGTAATGATTAATCATTTCATAGAACATTTTAAAGATTATGAAATGAAAATATATGAAATATACATAAGTAAAAGTAATTCGACGAGTTCAGTTTTAAAATAAAAATACGAGTTTGTATCTTACTGTTACTAGAGAAATTATTGATTTACAAATTTTTGTTTTCGTTTGACATTATTTGTTTGTACTCATTATCTAATTATATGTATCAAAACTTTTAAATTCAAGGGATTAGGTGCGTACAAAACATTGTTTTAAATGTGTCGCCTGATACGCCTAATTGACATAGACAGTCGTAAATCACTCAGATAACAGAGCTGGCGTCAATTTGGCGCCGATGATATTGAATAACTTAAATTAAGTTTTGATTACCAATACACTACATATTTAAGACTTGTTAGTTACAAATACAAATCGTGAGATTAATATATGTAACAGTCATTTAATTTATTTGTATGTAATACAATTGTTTCGGAACCCGAATCAATTCGTAAATTTTGGGAATTCATCTGCTCGGTACTTCCTCTAAATCCATGTTGGGTGCGTTTGTTTTGATACATCGTGTTCATTATTAATGAAACAGTGTCCACGCTATCAATAAGATGCGTGTTACGTACAATATACGAAGTCAACAGTTTCAAAAACAAAATTCTCATTAACTATTGCCATTTGTAAAATTTTTTAATGTTAATAATCAAAACTGAAATTTCAAGTATCACTTATTTAGGTCTAAAACTTTTACTTAAATCATGGATATTGTCTGAAATTGAATGTTCTAATAACAGTTCTAATGCTTGAAAATACAATTTGATGTATTTGATTTAACATTTAAATCAAATAATATAGTATATAATAATTATATAAAAATAATGCTGGTTTTTTTTAATAATTAAGATCGATTTCGTCTGCTCCAATATTTTCATTTGATTAATGAAATCGTTGAAGTGATGTCTTTTAAACAACGTGGGATATAATGTAATATTTATCATATAATATAATTTTATATAAATATATTCCACAATATCACTACATATTTAATATCTCAAAATTATTAAGTATAAATGTATTGATAAAACATTTCTTTTCTTCATACAAAAATATATCTTATCAAATTTAAAACAATCTCAAAAGTAGCTTAAGTAATCGTAACTCTGACATCGCGACGTCAGCTTAGATATCAAATTAGGTTTGAATCAACCATAAAAATGGATTCAATCAAACATTTCAAAAGAAAAACTTTTTTCAAATATTTGAAGAGTATCAAGTTATCGAGAATTTGTCTGACATCATATATTTTTGTAATATAATCCTATTGGAGCTATACAAATTAGTAATTTCGCCGATTTATCAAGATATATTATTGGGTTGCTATTCAATATGTCATTTATTTTAATTTTATAAATCTTTCTATTTATATTTGTCATATTAAAATATAACTTATTAAATTATCTTGTATATATATGATCAATATAATTTTAAGATTGTTTTCTTATAATAAAAATTCTTATAATAAAAATAATCTTACAATAAAAAAAATATTTTATAACATTTTAATTTCGGTAAAAATATGTTTATTTTTAACAAAATGTCTTTAATATAATTAATACTTTTAGTATTGTGTAAATTAAACCCTGTTAATAAACTTATGGCTATTTATAAAGGGTTATGTTTGTTTATCTCTTGAGTAAAGTAACTAAACTTTTAATTTATATTTAAAAGTCTAGCTAAGCACAGGTAAGCTATCAAAGGTTTAAAAAGTTGTATTTATAAAACGCTCAAATTTTCCCGAAAGCCAGAAAGAAGGTACTTTTCCGGCACCGTTTTTACTGTGTTTATGCATATTCCACTTTCTGTCGTGAGTGCAGAGGCTCCATAAAAGTGGGTAATGCAATTTCATACTAAACATAAAGGTACACATGGCTGCGCATCTTTGAAAGAAATAACTAAAACAAACAAAAGCGTACGCTTTACGGGATATGTGAAACATATTGTATTAAAATTTGAATATTTATCAAGTACCGTTTATAAATTTTCTTTCTTAAAATAAAATTTAACTAAAATGACTTTTGACTTAAAAATTTTAAGTAAAAAGTCATTAAAATTATTTAAATTTTAAAGAATATATTTTTTTAACTTTAATTAAATGAAATCACACACTTTTGATCTAGGATTCTCTGCATTGATTATGTGTAAGATAATTATTTTATTTTAAATATCAAAATTAAAAATTCCAATATTCAACATATTATTATATTAACAAATTTTTATAAAAAATACAAATTAATTCGAGTAAATAATTATAATACTGTAATTAAGTCGTAAATTTAGTTAGTGTTGATGCACGTTATCGAAACATTATTTTTTGATTCCATGAATTAGCGCATTTAATTGTTAGGCCCCAACTCTTTTAATTGTACAGAAAACCATAATATATTTGCATAAATATTTGTGTAATATTTATATCTAGTTCTGTAATATGCATGAAAAAAATACGAATAGAATTTAATTTACTTGAATCGGTGAACACAATAAGATAAATTTTACTATACTAGCATATAATCAACGGGTATTTCAATCGAATGTCTGAATAAAATATGTTGAAATTCATTTTATTGAAATCTTTTAAAAGACAGTCAATGATACAATTGAAGTTATTTCTTATCGTTTTCAATATGTTTATAAAATATGACTGACGATTCGTATGATTTCTTTTAAATACTTAACCACATCAATTACAAAAAAAATTATAGACACTTCTATGAATGATTTTATTTGAGTTGGAATAATGAAAATGATAATAATAAAATGGTAATAAATCCATACATTCATATGTTTACAAATGATAATACCAAACTGTTTAAATATGAATATATTCAATATCTAAAAATATCATAAAAACACTACATCATCAAACTTTTTAACTCGCCTCGGTGACTTGTGTTGAGGCATCAAAATTTGTGCCATAAAACATTTTAACCGATAAACTTAGTAAAATATTATTCAAGAACACTGTTAAAGTACACGTGCGAAACTCAGCAGTTGAAAGAAAACTTGAAGTTTTTGAAAGATAAGCAAAGTTAAAACTCGTTTCATAAGTTGGTCCATGGATATTCGCTAGCCAGTCCGATGCACTGAACTGAACTTTTAATGTTTTCTTATTTTCTATGCAATCCAAAGAAATCGGTGCTGAACAAACTAATTTTAGTTTTTGTAACAATGAATTTTGTTTATTATAGTTTGCTAATTATTTAAATTACAAACATTGTATGCATCACTGCATGATTTCATTTGAAACCTTAAGTTGCGAGTAGCTTGTAGTTAAACAACGATAATGTCACAATTCCCTATAGACTAAACATACAAAGGTGTAGAAAAAATACGCTACATGAAGTTCGACCCTTGTAGAAAGTCAGGAAGCTTGCGGCCAATGAAAAAAGTGATTAGAAGCTACACGGCCTTTACGGGAAAACAAAACAAATACAGGCAAGAATTTGACATAATACCTACATAACTACTTCATTTATTTTTAACGTAGTATATTTTTTTAATTTACAAACATTTTTTATTATATTATAATTGAAAAAGTATAATAATTATCGATGAAATACTAAAATACCTTTTGCATTGCATTTACGCTTGCATTGGAATACGCTAATTAAACAACGTCGCTTTTCACCAATGATTGATGGCAATTAAAACTAATGAGATAAGTACATCAAATTTATGTCAAACAAAAAAAGTAATCCTTTGTAGTTTGATAGTACATACAACATATGTAATTATTCTCGCGGTAGGCAAGAGAACAGCGTATTTTCCTAATAATCCGATGGTTGCATGTTTGAATTCCTGGCGAAAATTACATAGACATTTTCATGTGTGTTCGAAATCAGAGTTTAAACCAAGGTGGCTGAGTTAACAATTGACAATTGATTTATATGCTTCGATTTGGAGTGGATTACAATAAATCTATCTTTAAGTTATATTTCTTTTTATTACAATAAAGATGTTGGTAAATTTAAGTGTTTTACAACGGCTTTTTTGATAACTTTAGTGTTAACATTATTTCGATCTTTTTCATTATAATAATGTTTGGTATATATTTGAAACCGTGAAATTTCAATTTTCCATAAAAACTATACCAACAAAGGCACAAGTGATAAAAAATCGAATATTGATTTGAATATTTTTCTCATTTTACTATCACTTTTTCAATAAAAAGGGTGAAAGCAACGCTGCAAGACTTTATATCACGTCGTAAAAAATATCCAGGTGACTGGTTTGAATATCATTTTTAATGATGCGTCAGACATTTTACGGCATCCAGTCAATCAAAAGAACTACGGAAATGCGTCACTCGTCTAACTCTCTTTGCCCAGCAAAATTCTCGACAGTTTCACGAAAAGAGGCCTTGCCGATTTTAATTATACCCTAGCATGTTATCCCAATACGAAGGCAATGCTCCAACTGAAAACACTATTTTTGCAACTCTAATTATAAAGAATCCACTCTGTTTAAATTGCTATTTTATTTGTCATTGAATAGCTACATGCTTTTTTTAATCAATCCAGCATTATTGAGAAATTTAATTATTTTCCTCTACAGTTTTATTATATGTATAAGTTCAATAAAGTTGTTTATATTTATACAAATACATATAATATGTACATATTTTAACATGAAACATTCTTTTTAATTGATTCGGTACATACGTAGTAGACCAAGGCGATGGCTGTAATCTAATGTCTGCTTTATAGACATTTCTCGTCGCCTACAACTGTCTGATTAATATTTTTAGGAAAACAGCACAAACGATCTACATGTTGACATGTTTTGGTCACATATTCAGTATTTTTGAAATACTGTCAGCTCTTTTCTCAGTTATGTATCACGTGCGGAAAGAACATCAAAGCGTGGACGTACGTTTTTAACAAATTTCACCAATTTAATCACCTATAAGCCAGCAATACATATAAGCTTAACCATCCTTCGTCTAGAGTCCATAAAAAATGACAAAATTGATATTAACTGTATGGTTTCAATAAGGTATTTGAACGAATAACGAAAAAACGAAGCCAGTAGGCACTTAGCTTGTTGACCGCTCCAGGACGAGATGGGCAGATAGATGCAAAAAAATTAAGTGTGAATGAATGGAGAGAGATGGATAGAGAATGGTGAATCCTTAATGGATCTTTGCACCAGATTTAACAATAATGATTTCAGGGCGTATTATAAGGTCTAATTATTTGTATTTGATAGCTGCCTACTAATTTTATTTAGAGGCTAGAAAAAAATCAAACCAAACATTTTCCAATAGTAATTAATATTCATGGTATAGACAACACTCAAGTTTATTAATTATTTTTTTCTACTCTCAATCTTTGATAGAAAGTCTTATACTAAAATAATAACACAGTTTATACACATATCTCTACCATTATATAATATTATTTCTTTTTAACTCGAGAGTGGTATTATTAATGATAATATTTTCAACTGAAACATCAGTTTATAATGTAGTAATGGATAAAACTGTTTTTTTTTTTTGTAAATATTTGTGAAAACATGTACAAAAATTTTATTTGTATTTATATAAATAGTATATTTCTCTACATATAAATTCTTGAATTGTAATTAACACCTTTTAAATATTTTTTCTGTAAAATATCAAATAAATATGTATTATTAAATAATACAAAATAATATTACCCGCCCACTTTAATATAATCTTTTGAAGATATAAATACAGCGCAGTATTAATTCGAAATTATTAACAAAATAAATATTTCTAGGTTTTATAATTTCAAAGAGAACTTTCCGAGTGCATTATCTAACTTGACATATTTTTGTGCGACAAAATTGGATAGAATAATGGAAGCGCTTTTACACGAATGTCATTAAATTATGCATATCTGTTAGGGGGAAATCAATTTCATTTAGATTATGTCAACATTTCAAAGTCAGAAAATACAAATATCAAGCGAACTATTCCATTATTAGTCAACCTGACTGGTTACATGGAAATGTCCTCTGACAGCTTAAATGTAATACTTCTGTGAATATTGTCAAAAATGTCGGAATATACCATGTTTAAAAGTATTACAAATATAAAACACATTACATTACAGTCGTATAGCAAAGCTTTTGTCATATTTTTCGAGTTAAAAGATTTTTATTACGATACACATAACATTACAGGAAACGATTTAAGTACACCTGTACTCGTAATTATAATAATAACATTCATTTTTATTCTACATTTTATATAAAACCTGAAATATATAATATGTTTCACATAAAAAATATATTTAAAAAAGACGGTATGGACGTTTTCATTTTTTGATTCAATTTCTCCTTTTTGTTGAAATTTTACTAACAATCGTTAATCAGCCAAATAAACTACACAAGGCTTCTGAATCCTTGATCTTATACGTATATAATATAGAAGTACACTAAATTGAAGAATATTATCTATATTTTTCTTAATATCGTCGCTTTGTAGATCAACGAACAGCGCGCCGCTTATTAGCCCAAGGGCTGCGGTTTCAAATCCTGTACTTGGAAAAATATTACAAGTTGTTCACGTGCATTTATAACCATGATATGTACATAATTTGTTGAGCTAAAACTTGATAAGTATTACTTTTTAAAAGAAATGTCAATGTGAACTACATATTTTAAAGATCCACATGCTTCATTTAGGAGTGGAATAATTTAAATTATATTCAAAAAGCACTCAATTCCGCCAATAATTGATTAAATTTTGTTGTTTTAAGATAAAACTAGGTTATAATGACTACTATAAGTACAAATATTTGAAATAAATACATATTTTTGAATATTTACATCACATACTTCGTATGATAACATATACTTGAACATATACACAATGAAATTGTGTTTTCATAAGTATCTATTTTTAAACCATATCTGTTCAAAAATATGTATTTATTTCAA
>JAPMAE010001302.1:0-11993 GCA_036584705.1 Rhyacophila sp. 25_7 | reverse complement strand
CTGCATTTCAAGTTTAAAACATGTCGTCAATGTTCCTACTATATCGTTTCTCCATTGCGGAGTTGTGGGAATATAAAGCTTTATTTTAGAAATACTACAAGACTGTCATCTTAAATTGAAAGGAAATCCCCCATTTTTGTGTAATTGAATTCTGATGTACATAGTTGTAGGGGTAAATAAAGTCATTTATTTATAAATGGCCCAGTCATAGGACGGTGAAGATATGAAAGCTCAAAAAATAAGTGAGGTGAGTCGTTCGTGAACTCTTTAATGTGAGTGGGGGTAAGAAGTCTTTTGTGAAACATTTTTTTAATTGATATTTTTTGTACCAAAATACATTGTCAGTGTACAATTTGAGACAGACTGAAATTCAACATTTATTTGATATTTATAAAAACTTCAATTAATTCACAAATATCAAATTTTTTAGATAAATCTATGAATATCTTATTGACTTTGTATTACTTTATTTGCAACATTGTGATATTAGAACATTTTCTCTCCACCCTACTCTTACCTCTACTCATCTGAAATAAAAATTTGACCACGATAATTATTGTTTTTTTTTTATATGCAATTCATGTATTATTGTTTGCGGTATTAGGAGTACTATTTGCTGAATGATTTTTTTTTATAGCGTCTAAAGAATCGTTCAACATTAATTAGATTATTATGGCATAGGAACCGCTCATACACAAAAAAAATTACAATACCCTCATACATATTTAGTACAATTTAATGAAATTATCTAATTTTACTATTTACAATCTCCAGGAAACGGTATAATTTGTTCTAATAATTTTCATTCGCAGCTTGATGAGTGATTACAAAATGAACTTTATTTTACAGATAGAAAACTGCTCCGTCTCAAAATATAAATTAGGAGGTGATTCACATAATCAGTCTGCTAGTCGTCTATGTATATATATGTAACAGTGCAACTCTGAAAATAGAAAATGAAAATTAATCTTTCTACGCAAAATATGTCTACCAAAATACACATAGAAATTTGGTATTATGTTTTTCGATCTATAGTTTATACCGTAAATATTTCATTATCACTCGAGAGAGTTTATAAAAGATATAATATTGGAATAATAACATGGTTTTTTTTATTTATTTCCACAAAGTATCTTAAAAAATCAAGAGTGTGTTTCGTCTATTACACTAATGCCACTTCAACGGTTACATCGGAAATAATATTTGAAGAAAACATTTAAAATAGAACAAACACAGGAACGCTTTTTAACATGAATGAATACAAAAACTTACCGAGTTGCGTGAGCGGGAACATATTGTCCTACAGTCGTACGTCGGTGACGTCACATAAACAATAACTCTAATTTTCAAACCTCACTCTTTCGCTTTATAAAACATCACTGTTCTACAATGGCGCTGACTCGAAGGAGACATTCAACAAAAGTAAAAAGTGTAGACCTAGCTCAAGAAATTTGGTAACATAGTAATTTTATGCAAAATATTACCGCAGTGGTCATGATCAAAGCCATATTATATATTTTCATGTACACTTATTCCGGTGTGAATTAAATTTGTATAACTATTAACATGGCAAAGGAACTCTGTGTATTAAGCAAGGTCGAGGAATCATTGAAAATCTACTGGCTGTCGACTTTAGATTTAATTTCGGCATTCGACACATCCATCTAATTGTTATATGAGGGGTGAATTCCAAAGTGAACTTATTCCACTTCGAGAAATTTCTGGCAAATGCCAAATTTACTGTGACAGTATTACATACTATTTTGTTATCTAAACTGTATCTTTTCAACAAATGTATATAACTATAAAGTAGGTAATAACAAAAACAGTATTTTGGCATTTACCACAAATTTATTGAAGTGGAATAAGTTCACTTTGGAAATATACACCTCATATGCGAGTATGTAAATGCAATGTGACTCAGTCGGTCGTTACAAGTGAACGAGATGCATTATTGATTGTTTAATAGAAAAAAAAGAACCTAAAATCGATTGATCGTTGACATCGCAGTCCTGATATGGAGTGTTAAAAATTCTTTGTAGGATATTTGTAAATACTGAAATCTAGAAGCATTTCTTTCATAAAGTCTTCCATAGTTTACATGAATCCAACGTCACTTACGCCTGTTTCCTAAACATACGTAACGAAAGAATTAAATATATTTTCTTACATTCTATAAGTTTTATTTTTGTCGGTGTTTTTTTGCTTTTGATGATTTTTCGCTCAATATTGTTTAGTATTTTTGTGTTTTTGAGTAACGAATTGGAAATTTATTTCATTTCAGTTGTACATTTCTGTTTGTTTTGTATATTTCAGGAGTATTACTATCGTACTATCCACGATTATTTGAATGCAGACTTATTATAATTTTCTAATTATGCAATCTGTCTTTCAGCACTTCTCTGTATTATTGATTTCAATGTATTCATCTCTTTCGGCGTACATACTTACTTTTATGTGTGTCTCATCACTGTCGATTATTATCACACTGATTATTATCATTCCGAGTGTCGAGGTGCGTCCTTTATGTATCGGTGCAGTTTGCGGAGCTCGCCTTTTATGAATTTCATCGTGCGCTCCACCGCATTCAGGCCGCACGCTTCACTCTTTGAATATTTTTATACATAATTAGTTTCTACAGCTGTTCTTAAAAAAAACTATCCATATTGTTTTTGTTATGATACAACTCAGAGAGAATCATTAGAAACCATTCAAACGCTCGACACTACTTTTGTCACCCGTCACTAAGTATAGATCATCTTTGAAGATAGTTGGGCGTTCAGTAAACTCAAATCACTTGAAACGCCGTGAGTAATCAGTCTATGCACACGTTCTGTAGTGAAACCGTGTAAAAATAATGAGTCTTATTGTGTACCGTATGCTCATTCAAGCGAACGATTTCGCATGGCAGTTCATGAATGTGTAATAAAAGCTAATATGAAAAGAAATTCTATTTATATTATTGTATTTTGGAAGATAAACAACCTATACATCTCGAATAAATCATCTAATGATTCTCTCGTGTTCACAGAGTAGAATATATTGGATTTGATCGGCAAACGGTCAATGTTATCAAATTTGATTGATATTCTGTAAATTTTGAGAATGCATGTTATCATTCCATTCCATTTATTTTATATTTGATTCCAAAATTAATTCAGATACATACATATTAATTATGTAGTCTAATATACTGCCCTCAATAAACTGTTCTAGAAATGTATACCTATCCATTCGAATGTCGCCACCCAAAACATTGGTGATGTTTTCCTCAAAAATACCATATTTTTATCATAATATCATACATCAGTATCAATTTTGTTTATTACTATTAAAATATTTAATCTTTGAAAGTTACGATTGAGTTATGTATTTTTTTTAATATTCTAAGTTATTCTCTGATATGGTTTAATGAAGAGAAATTATGGTATTTCGGTATAATAATATTGTTCAATTAAATTTTCTTATATTTACTGTAAAACTAAAACGTTTCAAATTTCCTTCATATTTAAATCATATGAATAATCGATCTAACATATGAATTATGTTTGAAAACCAGTATTTAAATAAATTTCACCTGACAAATAATTCCTATGCTAATTCCGTATCACTTCCTAAATAAACCGTCTCATATTTTAAGAGAAGTAATAATACACATTTTATATTGTAATACATGTTTTGTATCAGAATTTTACATAAAATTCAGTTTAATTTTTAAAATTACTTTAAACGGTAAAACTCCATTACAATAGTGAAATACAATCTGTCTTTCTAATTACAGTGTCAAGTTAGAGACGTTTCGACTATTCTTTGCAATGAAAGAATTACTAAAAACATCTCACAATTCTTGTGAAGAGATAATAGTCTGTTCTTCGCACATTATAATGGAGTTAATTCCAGTACAAATACCACTTTAAGTGCTTCTTTATTATCAATTCAATAATCTTCCGCATTCACATGGTGGCTGTTTGACAATCTCTTTCAGATATTCCCAAATCAAACCACCATATAGTTTTTATATTTTTCTAAAATAATGTCTAACAATCCGACGATCTTAAAGGTCAAGCATTATCAAATCATTGTAAGAAATTATGACTGCGCTTAGAATTTTTATACTCCCCACTGGCTTCCGCCTGTCAATTATGCAGAAAAATTACTTTGGATATTTAGGCAAAAATACAATATTTTGACAGTAAAAAGACTGTTTTTGTACAGCAATTATAAAGTCTTTATTATCTATATTATTTATTATATTCCCTGCTCGAGTACAATTACAAATATGATTGATCCTTTTATAGTTATGTCACCTCATAATTTACTTAAATCTTCTGAATCCCCGATCTTTTTAGTGCCCTATCGAAATTTTTCTTTCGACTCTCAGATCATTACAGGTATGGCAACCCGTCGTGTTAGTTTCACATTAGTAAATTATATTCACTGAAAATATCACACTATTAAATCGATACGTGTTGTGTAGTTTTACCACTATTCGGAAAGCGTATCGGTCTATTTCCGTACCCTACTATTCTTCTTTTGCATTCACCACAGTGTTACAACGTCCCGTCATTGTTGACCCCCTCGTCATTTGATGTGTAATATTACTCCACGCACCTTGGACCCATACTGAACTATACGGTCAACTATCGGCAGAATGTTTTTAAACTATGAAAACTTATCGGCGGTATGAACTTTTTAAATTATTTTTGTAAATGCTGACTCGGCCTTGTCAAATAGAATTAGCCCCGTTTGCCTTCTGAAGCTATCTATGGTTTTTTGTGTTGCCAATCTACAAATCTGATTTTTTTTTTAAAGTGACTCTTGACTTTTGATGCAGTCATCCGAAAGGATAGTTTCACATGATCACTAACCGGTAGTGCTATAAATGCATAAGTTTTTATTGCGAAACATTCTACCCGTAGTCGTTACCGATTTAATTAGCACATTTTGTAGTATATTTCTAATTAAACAAAATGATTTATTTTTATGTTTAAATTTTGCCCATCACAGCCATGGCCCGTTTCAGACAGACGAAAAGGAAAGTGAACATCATAAACATGAAGGAAGCAAGTGAGTGCAATCCTTTTAACTGCTTAACTAAGAGTGTATACAATATCTACATATTGGGTGGAGAGTTCAAAATCTTAGGATTTGTTTATATTCATTTGATATGCTGATTACAAAGACCTTTCGTCTGTTTATCAATCAAAGTTTTGGATGAAATAGCGCATGAAAATCATTTTTCACGAAATTATCAAACATGTATCACTTTAATGAAGGCTTTCGCTGTCAATGAACAGTCGTTGTATCAATCTGGTATTAACAGTGGAAACACAACCACATAATTTACTGAATGACATATTCCTTCTCCAGCGTCTCGGACGAAGCGTACTCGACCGGGGCGGAATGGTCGGAAGCTTCGCTGACGGCCGCGGAGCTCGGCGCGGATCCGGCTCTGGGACTGGCGGCCGACGAACCCGACTCGTGGAGTCCCGGAGTTCCCAAAGAGCTCACCAAAAGCCTCAGAGAGAAGGAAATCAAAAGACAGGAGCACATCTACGAGTTCATCATGACCGAAAAGCATCACTGCTTGACGTTGAGGGTCATGCAGAAGGTGATGTTGGAAAATTATAAATACTCTCACGAGATCATTTATGTGTATTCATTATTCCATACTTCAATAACACGTTGCGCTCATTAGATGAATTATAATAGAAAATTTCAATGAATCGACTCAAAATAATATTTTTTCAATAATTACAGATGTTTTCTGATGGCTTACAACGCCACTTCAGACTAGGAGGCGGCGTGGAGAGAATGTTCCCTCGTCTTGGTGAACTCTGGCTTTTGCACGGCAACTTTCTTCTGCGGCTGCGCAATCGTCAGCGCGAGAGGCCCGCCGTCACTACCATCTCTGACATCCTTCTCGACCAGTTCTCCGGGCAGACAGCTGAAAGATTGAAAAATGCATATGGTGAGTGTTTCTTCAAACTAGCTGCACTCTATGAAGAAAGGGATAACTCTTATGTTTTTTCTAAATAAATACTATAATACTATCAGTAACAATATCTCTCGACGAATATGAACTGAATGGTTTTTCTAAATAAAAATAGTTTGTGCACCGATCACTTCCAATGATATCTAAGTTTTGTCTAGCAGACTGCACGATAGCACAAAATTCTTTATCAAATGCGTAGGTGTAGGTAAATTCATGTGTCAATGATGAGGTAATCTTGAATACTCGACATCGAAACTTATACTGTACATCAGTGATATTAATCGGCACTCTCCGTGTCAAAGGTGAATTCTGCAGTCGCCATCGCGACGCGGTGGAAGTGTATAAAGAATGTGCAGCACGAGAGCCAAGATTGCCGCAATTCGTACGTCGTTGTCAGACCAATCCTCTTTTACGAAAGAAAGGCGTGCCGGAGTGCGTTCTATTCGTAGCCCAGCGACTCACCAAGTACCCGCTGCTCATCGAGCCGCTCATCAAGGCCGCCAGGGATGACAAACCGGAACAGGAAAGACTGCACCGAGCCCTCGCTCTCGTTAAGGTAGCGTTTGTTTATTTTTCCTCATAATATTTATCAATTACTATCAGCCCGGTGGCCGAAGCTCCGTACGAAACAGGAAAAAAATATTACTAGCTTAACAGTTTGTTTTGTTTATTGAATGTTATGACAATTTATTAAAATATTAATCCTTTCAATAGAGCTTGTAGAATAAAGCAAATAAAATCTTCATCGTTCAATTCTTTAGCATATTACACATAGAGAAATTTTTCCATAGAATGATTACATTTTAGCTGATGCATTATTACAATAACGGTGATTCTTTTCTAGGAAATTTTGGTGTCCGTCGACGGACAAGTGGCAGAAAAGGAAAAAGAAGACAGAAAGTTGGAAATATACCACAAGATAGATGCCAAATCGTACACAGTACACAGGTCGATGAAATTTAAGAAGTCTGATATTCTACAAGGAAACAGAAGTCTGAGGTTAGTCGTATTTCTGTTAGTGATATTGTGAAAAACTCACATCTAAAATTCTTCAGAGACCGAGTGTCTATCACTTTGAAAACTTAAAGCACGAAACATTATGTAATAGATTTTATTTCTATTTCTCGTTCTAAATGTGACTCTGTTTTCAGGTTTGAAGGCCTCGCGACTCTGATGCAGGGAAGAAGCAAGATGCAAATGGTCCTAGTGATAGTTCTCTCAGACTGTTTATTCTTTTTGCAAGATAATAATAATAAATACTCCTTCTTCACTCCAGACAATAAGGTAAGCTCGTTCCCTCTTACTGCTCTAATCGTAATTAATTTTATTCATAATATTATTTCATTGCCGTGGAAAAGTGGCCCAGAAAAATATACATTCTCTGTCAAAAGTTTAGCGCCAAACTTGATGAATCTTTTTATTTTGTTCTTATTTATATATATAGTTGGCACAGGTTGCACATATTTTTATGTCTATTTTGAACTACAATGTTTACCTAATGGTTCGAGCTTATGATTCCCATCATTTATTTATAAAAAAAAACTATCAAAGCCAATCTTCACATTGTGAAGATTTGTCGCTCTCTGTCAGAGAATTGGTGGTTTAAAAAATTCACAGATATCGTGACAATCTTTGAAGAATCTCAAATTTTAATGGGCAAGATAATATGAATACTGAAAAGCTTATTGTTAAATATTTTTCGAAACAATTATTTGGTTAAATTATTTCCATCCAGTAGACTGATCGAAAGCACATCTGCAGCGCATAAGATTTCTTTACGACTGTTTTTACACATAAATAATTGTAAAGCATGTCATCTCGTGGCTTTGGATCCATATTTTCAAATTACTATAAAAAATACTTTTCCGGTTGTGGATTTTGAAGATGCAATTCTCGAATTGAAACAATTCATTTGCCTTCTCTTCGGTTTAATATTAAAATAAGCCAAGATTCATCTTTGTATATTGCTATTTAGTACTACAATACAAACCTGAGACTGGCTATATAATGTCATGCAATATATTCGATTTTCAGACGGGGGTTGTTTCCCTCCAGAAACTTTTAGTGAGAGAGAAAGCAGGTGCGGAAAGCCGTGGTATTTACCTCATCTCTAGCAATCCTGCAGATCCTGAAATGTTCGAACTCAAGGTGCATAAACCTAAAGATAAGGTGCAATGGATTCAAGCAATAAGGTACATCATCTAAATATATTCATTTTGTTTTAAAAGTGGTCATTTTTATTAAAGTAATGACAATTTTACATACTAATTCCCTTAAAATTTCACTTTATCATTATGGCTTTCCACCGAGCATTGACGGTGACGTTGTGTAAATGAAACAAATTACAACATTCAATCATACAGTCGTTTTGTTTATTTACTTTATGCATAGTGTCATTAAATTCAACAGAAAATACAATTTGAAAACTTATATGTGATATGTTCATATTCACGTCCTGGCTACAAATACAAATTTGTGAACAGCCACTGGATTCATTACCGGACGATATCTCCATTAAGCCGTCGAAGACGATTTGAAAACTTATCACTTTTCATTCCGCATGAATAAGAGAGATAGTAGACAAAAATATTCTTACGAGAACTTCAATCCAAAAGTACTCATAATAACAACATTTTTTAAGTTAATTGTGAATGCAAATCAGTCCCGTCACTTGAATCGTAGATTCAGCTAATCGATTGTCTAAATTGAGCTCATTGTTTGACATTTTTCATTTAAGTTTTATTTTTCTTTTATTCTTTAGATCCGCGGTACAAATTTGTCCAGAGGAAGAAGATGAAAACAATATTACGCTGAGCGCCGAAGAGAGACAAAGAATATTAGAAGTGAAGCGAGAGACGATTCAACAAATCACGGGTGAGAATACATATTGAACCGATCATATTACTGTAAGCTAAATATTGACATCCATCCTGCACATAATTGACTCTATAAATTTCTCATGGAAATTCTTGTATATGATAATTAATTCTATCGGATGTACGATACCTGAAAAATGAAATACTTTCATTCCCATAGAATGCAGTTATGTAGAAATTCAACCGTTTACTGTTTTTAGGAAGTTGATATTGAAATGTTCTTGTATTATAATTTTGTATAATCAATATGAAACAAAAAGTACTCAAAAATATTTTTTCCTAACTTTATCTCGGTTATATCTTAATCGACCACTTTTATTAAAATATCTCTAAATTCTACTTTCTTGTTGAAGTTGTTAATTTGGTTTTTTCTTACATTCACTATCTTCATATCGCTTAGACAGATTACTTTAGCCGTTGTATTTTGTTTCCCATTCGAAGAACAAAGATCGACCGTGGATTTGGAAGGTAAAAACCCCTGCTCCCGTTTTATTTTCTTTATATAGAAATCTCTAGTTGCATTTTATTCAGTAATGGTTTAGCTTTTTAACATCTGAATGTGTATTTAGTGAACATGGCACCGTATGAAAACATTTCTTTATAATAGTTCTTTCGGTCGTACATGTATCTCTATATTTTGGTAATGAGAGGGCGAATTGTTATATATTAAGTACCACTGTTTTTAGAAAAAGTTTGACCAAACCAAAACAGAGTATCAGCCGAAAATTTAGAAAAAATATGTGGATTTTATGTAGCGGTGGAATCTTATTGCTTCCGATTGTTGATAAACAATGAACTGCTATCGGAAAAGAGATGAGAAAACCTTTGAAATAGAATATTAACTGAAATTATTAATGTATAACGTCTCGAGCTGTGGATTTTCTCATTTATAAAATTCTGTAAGAGGTCTGTCTGTGGCTCATTCGATGATCGTCCGGCTGGAAGTCTGTTTTGCTGGTTTTATCACATATACACTGTATTTTTTTTTAATATTTTGTTTTCATTTTTATTTTTATCCAGGACATGAATCCAAATGATTGAACTAACAATTTAACAATAACTTGTAAAAAAATATCGATTGTGAAAATCCATATACTTCTTTTCAGCCCACATATGACTAAAATATTAGATTTTTACATAATTGTGATGAAAAAAAATTATATTGTGTTTAGTCATTTTATCGAGTATTCCAAAGAATATTATTCGTTAAAAAGCGGCATATGTAATATTTTGCTGTAAACTTACGACCGTTACAGAAATATATCTGACATAAAAAACGAATCTCTTCCTGATTAATTTTTCTTGCACAAATTTTGGAAGGAATGAAATGAATATGAAAATGAACAAATCCAAATTGTATTTAATGAATTACAAATCTGATTTGCGGAGGTAAAATTATATTCACTTCATACATATGGTATTATCATTGTGCACTGTAAATTATTTATATATACGCAGTATTTTTAATGCACTGATCTCGAATCGCCACTCCAATCAGACAAATTCTGTCAGTAAAATTTCCATTCATAAATCTTCGATTGATGTCAATGTCCATATTAAAATAATTGACGTAATGTTCGGTTTACGGCGCCAGATGTTCTATTGAATAAGTTGTGATTCAATTTTATCGATCTATGTCCAACACATATGTATGAACACAGTATGAAAGCATGATTTTCAAAATTGACTTCTACAAATTTTAAATTATAATTATTTTCTTATTGTATTTTATTATTTCTCACAGTCCTCAGGCGGAACCGGTAGGCGAGAACTTAGTTTGATTCGAGAGATTTTAGTTTAAAAATATTTTCGCATGCATTTTTATACAGATTCAACACTTAGGAGAACGAATTACTTTTAGTATGTACAGAATATTTCAATGTTATACTGGCAAATAGAACAAATGTTTAAAATCAAATCAAACATAAACATGTACAGTAATAAGTGAATTGAATTCGATCAAACATCGGTTTTATTTGCTATTTTATTCAATTTTAGGGTGTTCTTGAGTGTAAATGCATCTATAGTAAAAATACTTTAACCTCAATATCACTGTCACGTAATATATCCTCCATTATACAATTTAGCTTTTTAATCCAATTTCGTAAAATATTTTCACTTCACTCTCATGTCACTGTGACATTTCCGGGCTTCATAATTACGATTGTTGTGTTGGCATATATGACGAAAACTCTAGACATCAATTCTAGACGTCAATACTAACTTTTAATAAATTCAAATAAATTTCTTAATTCAAATATGTTTTATGTAAAAGAACTCACAGTATGATTTAGTGCAATAACTTTCATCATATAGTAAATGTTGACTCACCAATATTGTTTGAATTTATCGATAGATATCGATAGATATATATATATTATTGATAGATATCGATAGATAGTTCTATAAATATATTTTAGTAAAAAATAATGTTAACGAATGGTCAGAAACCGTGCCCCATTCAAACATAAAAGCTTTGCTAAATTAATAAAACTTGAACAAATGAATTAAACATACACGAGTCAAATTGCGACATTCTCATATCTCGTTTCGAGGCATTGGAAGTCAGCTCAGGTCGAATTGCAAATGTTTTTCTACATATATCATTGATTTTGGTTGAAAGCATTCCATATAATATTATGTGTTATTTTTTATTTCTATGTATTGAGAAATGCTTAAATAAATTGGTTTTCGAAACGACAGGGTTGCTGAGAGAAAAAGACGTGGAGTACGCTACGCTGTTAGAGGATAAAATGGCATTGCAGCTGAAACTTTTGGCCGCCACAGGACTGGCCCCGCCTCTCCCTGATCCCAACTATACAAGATTGGTCGGAGACCATACCAACACTCATTCTATCTGGAGTGAAGTATGCCAAGCAATCAAGGTACACTGCTTTTTTTCTATAATCATATCTTACATGGAACTTGTGGAAGGCGTCGATATGATAACTTAAAAAGTCCTGTCACTCGACACCATCCTCTGTTATGCTCATATCCCACAGGGCTCAGTCAGCTGCTCTGAACTCATCTTAGATACCATGATTGACAATTGTAAGGCCGTCCGCATACGGTGCTACTCAAATGCAACCGAACTTTAACGCAAAACGCAAACCAGTTCACTA